>CM061171.1:26530277-26722777 GCA_030763345.1 Mythimna separata
CAGATTAGTGAATGAGATCTTTTTTTTTGGTGCACTTAACACTCCCTTAGAAAATCTGACGCGCTCGATTAAATTATTTTTTTTTCCATTTTCAACCCTTCCATACAACCACCCCCATCATGCAAACGATCAGATTAACATACGTACATTATTAAAAATACGTAGGGCATTGATGCTATCAATATCTGACGCGCTCGAGGATGTCCATGCAACAGTTTTTTTTTACATATTTAAAAATCTATAGCCGCTTCCCCCACCGATGAAAAGGTATAATCATAGAACATTTTTTTCTTCTTATCATCTAAGCTTTGCAACCCAATAGGTCTCTACGACGCTCGAGTAAATCCCCATTTAGCATCGTGGCCTCCCCTACTATATACCTAAGTCATGTTTTCATGTGAATACATTTATTTGGTTTACCATGATACAGATTTAACACATCCTAATGTGTTTGTAGTACTTGGCAGAAAATATATCGAGTCAGCCTTTTTGGCAAGCCGCTGTCATCGACGATAGGTACTACAATAAAATTTTCAGTTTCATTTTACCGAGATCATCCGAAATTCCACATACGTACATAATATGCATTGTCTAGTAGTGCAGACACTTCAGATACATCACTACACCAATTTTAAAACTAAACAATAACAACTGTTTTAAAACAATGTTAAAACAGCCACGGAACTTCACTCGAAATAAGAAAACAAGACTGCCAGCTTAGTAGCATCAGCACTGATTAGACAGTACCAACACACACAGCTACATGCAAGCTCCGTATGTTGAAGCTGCTCTGAACATATTGCTGCTGGATGTTACCTAACAAGAGTTTTGCCATGATAACGCATACGCTAATCTCAACAACTTCATTTCCTGACAAAAACTATGATTTATTTGCAGTAGTGAAAAAATCTTTTCTAATAGGTAAAATTTGAAAAAGTTTAAATTGTCTCTTCCTCTTAATTTGATAGACAAGTAGGTAGTAGGGTGTTGGTGTTCAGTTCTGCAACTTTTCCGACAGGTTACAATTTGTATAGTCGGAGTGGACTTAACCACAGAAGCTGCTACAGCGTAGCAACTCTTTACGCTTGATTGACTGGCAGTAATAATGACTAAAAAAATGTGTGTGCCTCACTTAAGATTTGCGATTAATAACTAAATCTACGAATTAAATAGAAATTAATCAAATGAATTAACAAGTAAACTGAATTGAGTATTTAAATTACATATCATAAATTAAATAGAATTGAATTAAACGATATACTAACGCATATTGATTTTAATTAAATGGAATTAAGATAAATTATACTAATTGTGTATAAGCTTTTACAAATAAATTATTTTTTGGTTACCTATACATATAGCTATGACAGAAGGCTCTATATTCTGTACTCTTACCACAGTCCTTCATTTCTGTTATTCTCGTATTAACACGTGGACATTGGAGAAGGTTACATGTTTGTGCTTCTAGTTTTAAGGATGTCTTATACTTTCTCTAACATGTAACTATTTTTTTCCCAAATAAATAAAAAAAACCGGGCAAATGCGAGTCAGACTCGCGCACTGAGGGTTCCGTACCAACACATCTATGAAAACAGTTGAATTCTCGAATCGAGTCATGAAGATAAAAAATAATCTTGTGACCTAACTACAAATTTCAGACTTTTTCCTATATTTGTGTTGTAATACCTTGCTTCGTGCCAAATGTCAAGATTCTAGGTCAACGGGAAGTACCCTATGAATTTTGATTCCTTTGACAGTGTCGAAATGTGCGTTTTTTGCAACATAAACATGCGTATCTTTTTTCCCGTCAATTTACAAGTTTGATTTTTACACAGTTTCAAGGGACCGCGGACTTGAATAAATTGTTTTAGTTTTAACTTGATTTCTTCACGCATTCCCGAGATAAAGGGTCTTGACAGACAGACAGATAGACGGACATCAAAGTGATCCTATAAGGGTTCCGTTTTTTTCCTTCGGAGGTACGGAACCCTAATAAATTCGAGTAGGGACTAACAGTATCTGCAAAACGTAAAGTTGTATATTTGACATTTATCATCAGGTAGGTATGTATTATGTGCAAGATTATCGCGTCATGATGTCATCGCGTTATTATTGTGTTATTAGGTAACGGCGCGGTGCGGCCGGCACCGACGCGGCCGTCGCCGCAAGCGCACCGCGAATCAATTTCATGTGAACTCAACCCGCGACTAATATGGACATACGCGGAATACAATCCGCCGATATTTTGGCTCTAACTTTGTGAGTATGGCGTCTTGTATGACGCGTTGTGGTTGTACGGATGACGCTGTCGCGCCTTTTAGGTTCTGTCAAAAATAACGGTTATCGAAAATGTACAGGTACACATTTTCGATAATAAAAGCCCCTTTTAGCGAGGTACAGTGAGTTACTATACAAGCAGGAGTTCAACATAATACTCTACCAACCGCTTAGTTAGTAAATACTTTGAAGGATAGATCGATTGATATAGTCTTAATTGTACACCGTAAATACAATTTTACAGTAGGAGTTTAAAATAAATCAGTTGTCACAATGGATGGTCTTATCACTAAAAGTGATCGAGAAAATTTGAATGAATTTGGCAGAAAAGGAGTAAAGATGCTACGCAAGAATGTAAAGCAAGGTTAAATTGTTATCGGAATTTGTCAGTTTCTGTCTAAGAATTATTGAGGTTGGTCGACACATCGGTGAGATTATGACCGATGACCTGCCTGGTCACCGCACATCGCTCGCGGCGCGGCGGCCCCACACGACGTCGAGTGGAGATGCGTCTGTAGCTGTTACTGCATCTTACTCAGTTGTACGTCTAAGCCTTCAAGTCTCTCTGAGCATTTCAGTTCATGCGGTCACCGCGGTCTCCCGGGGTCGGGGGTCGCGAATCAATTCGCGAGGAGTGCACGCTGCAGCCCTGCGGCGGCATGACCTCACACGAAGCCCTCACTTGTTATTAGCACCTATTAGCGTTGTGTGTTGCTCAATGTAGGATTACGTCAGTTACAGCTTAGTGTGGCTTGTTTGAAGGTAGGCCATTTAAGTTAGATTAACTTGAAAAAGAGCTTACGAAAACAAATGTCAAGAGATATTGCTCCTCTTTTTTCTCGTCTCGAATATATAATACTAGCTTTAGCCCGCAGCTTCGCCCGCGTACATAACATATTATAGCCTATGTCACTCAGGAATACAGCAGCTTTCTATTGGAGAAAAATTTTAGCAATCGGACCAGTACTTCCACAGATTACCTCATACAAACAAAAAACCAACTTTACCTCTTTATTATATTAGTGTAGATTTGTCACGAGCAACATGAGAAAAGCTCAAACCGTGTTTAAATATATTGCAATTAGGGAGGTTGTTAGCGGGTCCGGATGTCAGCGGGTTGCTGTGCCAGACGTCACCTCTGTCTGTATATCTTAGCCCGTGGAGGCACTATTAACACCTCTCAGAAACCTCTGGCGGTCTGAAATACATTTTAATAAGGACCTGCGGAAACTACCTATTCAAATTCAAACAAGATACCTTGTTACATGTAAGATATTTTCATTTTTAAAAGTAGATCCTTAGTGAAATTTAGTTGTTATAAAAGGTATCTTTTGTTATTTTCTTGTATAGTATCGAGAGTCCTACATAAGTATAAGGGCCTATTTCACCACCTATGATTAAGTTTCGAGTATGTTACTTGGCAGATAATTTCATACAAATTCTGTCATATTTTTGAATTTATTCAGTGAGTAGTGCCTACTCGGACATTGTGAAACAGGCCCTAACACTTACACGTGTAGGTAAGTACTTTGTAATATGCAGTCTTAGGTCCAACATAATTTTAACTTCTAAAAACACACAATTAGAGATCGATGTGCAGTTTAGACTACCAAAGATTCTAAATTCTATTTTATAAGTAAAATATATTTGTGAGCTTTTGTATAATTAACCGATTTCAGATGGTCTTTGGTCTTATCTTCAGTTTTGTGACCTTAAATTTAATATCTCCAATCTACTACTTACATAGTACTATAAACTAGGTGTTATAGCAGTGTACAGTGTGTTAATGACAGTAGAGCTGAGTATGTAGTGGGTCGTGGAGTGCGCGGACATGATGCGCGCCGGCGACGCGGCGGCGGCGCGCGCGCAGGGGCGGGGCGGCGCCGCCCACGCGACATCCATCTTGCGATGTGTCGCGTCGCCTCGCACCCGCGGCTGCATCTGCACTCTGCCAATATGCACCTAGATAGCTATTAGCTCTATATTTCATCTTGATAGCTGTGTCAAGTTAAACATTAGGAAGTGGAGACGGACGATCATCATCAAAGATTGACCTTAAGTACAACTTTAATGCTCAAGAATTGCTGAATGTCTATCTATCTGACTCTCTTTCTGTCTAACTTAATTAAAGTTTTAGATTTAGACAATGGTTTT
Source organism: Mythimna separata (assembly GCA_030763345.1). Lineage (NCBI taxonomy): Eukaryota > Metazoa > Arthropoda > Insecta > Lepidoptera > Noctuidae > Mythimna > Mythimna separata. Next base: position 26,534,709 of record CM061171.1, read on the forward strand.
TGAGTTTTTTAACCGCCATTAATTATTGTGGCACAGAAGTCAAGTGTTACATTTATGGAGATCTTTTCCATTCCTAAATCTCAACAATTTTTCAAATAACTTTCGTTGATTAATTTACTTTTTGTTACCTATATCTCGCTCTTGTGAACAGTAAAGCTCTGCTTTGGCCTTGGCTGTCAAAAGTACCATCTTTTAGTTTATTATTAAAAACATAGCCTCATGTAGAGTACCTAGTCAAACTCCGGTAGTAAATTCCGGGAGTTAATAGATATCACGACAAATAGACGTGAGAAGTTTTTAAAAATCGTCGTAGATTATACTTCATATCAACTAGGCGCTAAAGCTTAGGTAGTTTAGAATAGAGGACCATCTAGTACAATGCAGAAACTAAAACCTGCGGGAACGACTGTCAAGTGCGCTAACTATATCTCATATTAATGTAGCACATATCAGCGGAGTCGTGCGGCCGAGTATAGCCGGCGCAACTACCGCGCTATACTTAGCTGCGCCGGCGCCGGTCCCCCAGCGCAGGCGCACAGCACACTGACCGCCAACTAGAATTATATTTCACTTCTCTACGCCCGCACCCGGCTCCGCTCGCGACACATCACTATAAAAACACTCGCCCGCCACAGCCGTCAAACTGCCTGGCATTTCCTTTAAGCTTCACTCGAAGATATACGAGCTGTCAACACGTTCGTTGTCATGGTTAAGATTGAAAGTGATACGCTTAAGGCGTGGAAGAGTTACCCCGGGGTACTGTTCCTACACTCAATATGAACTCCTGCATTGAACACCATCGATAATATGATTTTGGAGGCATAGTGATGACTTCAAACTTGAGTACTCTCCGCGATGGGTAGGGAGTGGCTGCAGTAGGTACTATCGTAGTGGTGCTGATTGAAGATCTTTTGAGTCACAACACAAGATATATTGCTACATTATATTTTTGAGCAAAAAACTAGTCACAACTCGTGCAGGTGTAGGTACATAGTTATACGATGTTATAAAAACGTTACGAGTAGGTACCGCATAGTTGCAGTTCAAATCCACGTCGCTTAACATTTATGTCTCTCGAACCATAAACTAGTGTTTGTATCGACATTTGAAAAAGCATAGTTGTGGCGGGGAATGTCGTCACCGCGCAGATTATATGTGTATCATAACGAGAGGCGGCCGCACTGATCTTATCGTAGGAAGATTTTCTTCATCGTAATTGCGCGGAGGCATGCGGTCGCATGCGGCTGCCTGCTCGTAATTAGCGGAGTGCTGCTGCAGTACTGCGCCATCCGCTAGCTGTAACAGCAGTAATCGTGACGGCTGTGCCCTCAGCTCATACAAGCACCATGATTTATGTCCGACAGCCAGTTCGTTAGACGTCGCCGGTCACAATATCAGAAGACAGCTTTATACTACTTGTCTATATCATTAGGGATTAGAGGAAAACCGCATTGAAGATGGGTTAACGTCATTTTAAAAACGGCTGTTTCAAACTGGCAAACAGCCCTTGGAGAAGACCTACACTTGAAGAGAAGTTCTTAAAAAAGAATCAATTAATATTACGGATTAAGATTAATTTTAAAATACTTTTAAATAGGATTTTTAGTTTTACACACTTTGATTCTTATAGATTTACCTGCAAGATTGTAGCTGATCACATCTATACTTTGCACAAGAAATAAAATCTTTTGCATAAAATGAAGCCAAAAATAGCACATGACATACCTAACGAGAGTAAATCGTCGAGCGCGTCTGCGAACGGTAAAGCGGGAATGCAAAACATGTTCCTTGCATCCGACAAGTTTATTTTAAGAAAAAATCGATTGACAGCGTCGTCGTGATGCAATCGCTTTCCGCGGACACATTTCCAACAATTTGTACCCGCAGCAGTAGCCACGTGCAGCTCTGGAATCACAAGTGAACGTGAAATAATCTTACATGCGAGCGACGACTCATACTTATGGAGATGTATTATAGCTCAACTTATCACTTACTCAATTTTGAGCAATAGTTCCCAACCCGAGCGCGCTAATAGAATACTAACGCAGCGCGGTGAGCGAGACTCACTAATTTGACGCAGTTTTGTCACCGCGCCATGACGGCTGCCTGCCCACTTGCCAACTGCTGCGGTTTAATGCTTCATTTTCAACTTGGACAGCTTTACAGGAAACTGTGACGAATCCTAATGTGTTTGCGAGTGCATGTGGATTATCGAAGGATGACTGTCGAAAGCATAAACATAATGATATGTTTCGGTGTCCGTTGTGTAAGCGCCACGAGTGATGACTGATGGAGCATGACATTGCATCGAAGCTTGCTCAGCGACACACATTACTGTGCCTACTGATGATGCTAATGTTCAGTTTTTGCATCGCATGAGTATGGTGGTTGGGGAGGCTAGTTTTTCACGACATGCACAGTGTTAATGTAAAGTGCGAGTGTAGTGACGTCGGACAGCTGTTGCGTGAGCTTCTGACTTCAAACTAGAAATGGTTTTAACTGGTCGCTTGTTCTAATAGTAATTTCCTAGGTGATCCTCGTGGATCTCAGAAAGCAATTTACATTAAAACAATAGAATCACAGCATAGCTTATTGTTTGATTAGGAACAGTGCGATTAATATTTCCATCGCGTGCTGGAGGTGTTACAAGCCGCGCGTCTATTGCTCACCAGTTATTGCAGTAGCAAGAGTGTCACTCAGCGGACAACGTGGACTTCTACTGTGACCTCTACACTACCTGTAAACCTTTGGTAATCGTCATAATACTAATTCTTTAAAGAAAATGAAAAAGTTATAAAATCTGTTTTAGGGTTCCGTAGCCAATTGGCAAAAACGGAACCCTTATAGTTGTCCCCATGTCTGTCCGTCCGTCCTCGCTTAATCTCTGTGACCGTTAGCTGTAGAAAGCTGAAATTTGGTACCAATATGTATGTCAATCACGCCGACAAAGAACAAAAATAAAAATTGGAAAAAAATTTTTATTAGGGTAGCCCCCCTACATGTAAAGTAAAAAGCGATTTTTTTTTTAATTTCAACCCCAACGTATGGTATATTTTTGGATAGGTATTCCAAAATGAATAGGGGTTTACTAAAATAATTTTTTGATAATATCAATAATTTTGGAATTAATCGCTCCAAAAGCAAAAAACAATGCGTCCCCCCCCCCTCTAACTTTTGAACCATAAGTTTTAATATGAAAAAAATCTGGAAAGTAGAGCTTTATAAAAACTTTCTAGGAAAATTATTTTGAACTTGATGGGGCGAACAGTTTTTGAAAAGTTGGGGACACTTATTTTGACGGACGGGAAACTACGGAACCATACACTGGGCGTGGCCCGACACGCTCTTGGCCGGTTTTTTTTTAGTCGGAAAGCTGGGAAGAACAATAACTACGAAGGAATGGGTCATTGTACATTCGACACACATTCCATTCCCCATTGTTAAAAATATGTGTAAACTCGCCACAAATTTATTTTTTCTTAATAAAATATTTTGGAGTATTGTAAACTCGTCACACGCGTTTTCTACGTACAGACAGCAGAGAAATCAAACACAAGAATAAAAAAGATAAACATGTATTTTTTTTAAATTAAAGATAATCTTTATAAAATCACTATTATCACAGTTTTAATTGCAGTATCTAATTCGTAGCTAAATATATATTAAGGGCCTGTTTCACAATGTCCGAGTAGGCACTACTCACTGAATAAATTCAAAAATGTGACAGAATTTGTATGAAATTATCTGCCAAGTAAGATACTCGAAACTTAGTCATAGGTGGTGAAATAGGCCCTAATACTTGCTGATTTACCGCTAACATACTAATATTATTTTCTCTTATGACTTTCTCAAATCACAGAACTACTATTATAAATTCAACTTAAATCTAATTAATAAAAACAGTATTATAATGTTAAAATAATATTACACATAAATGTGAAAAGTAAAAAAAATAACAGTACGGTCGCCTCCTTCTGCGAAGCAGTAATGCTAGCGAAGGAGGCTGGCTACCGCGAACGCGTGAGGTAACGGCCCTCACGCTGCCGCACCGCCGAGATCCCGATCCCGATTTCCGATCACCGTAGGCGCGGGCTCGCGGACAGCGAGCACTGGGTAGCTCGCCGTCCTGCAGTCTGATAATAACCTGGAACGAGCCTAGTCGCAAACAGCGCATTCTGTTCCACGCGCGCCTCAAGGAGTTGTCAGCAAACTGTAGGGGCCCGGTAGGGTCGAAGCCTCTGGGGAATACGGAAAATCCGAAAGGTGCTCACCGTGTCCCCCAAATCGAAGGCAACGAAGGAGCGGGGTGGGGTTTAGTCAGTAAGAGTCTGACACGCCCTTCCGCTCCGTCCAAGAGCGGGAGAAGTCATTCTGATGATTCCCCTTCACTTTACTTCACAACTGTTATAGAAAAAAATAATTTCATTACTTTAAAGTTATTATATTAACTTTTGATATATTTCCTTATATAGTGTATTGTTAACCAAATAACTTATTTGGATTTGAAGAGTTTGATTCATATTAACATGAAGTATGTAAAAGCTAGAACTTTACTTACTAACGCTACTTTCCTTAAAAATAGCATGAAATTAAAATGTGTGCCGAGTTTACAACAAGTTTTATTAATAAATAATATTTTTTTGTGGTTGTGACGAGTTAACAATGAATGTATGGGAATTTTCAAAAGTGTGGCGAGTCGACAATGTGACGAATGTACAATGACCCGAAGGAATAACTCCTATTTTAATACGCAAATAGATAGGCCTTTTTTACCTTTTCTAATCAATATAGTGCGCACCTCACTCCATAGCCATGCAAACGTTAACTTGTATCACTCTATCTCCATCAAAAATTACTGAAAAATGTAATAATCCCAATGTCGGTCGCAGGCGCTGCGGCCACATTAAAAATATTGTTATAAACTTGATTTTTGCACGGCTTCAAGGGACCGCGGACACAGATATATGGTTTTAATATCAACTCGATACCTCCACGCGTTCCCGAGATAAAGGGTCTTGACAGACAGACAGACAGACAGACGGACAACATAGTGATCCTATAAGGGTTTAGTTTTTTCCCTTTGAGATACGGAACCCTAAAAATACACAGAGTGTTCAATTGTGGAATGTTACAGAGACGGCTGGCAAGGAAGGCACAGGCAGATGGATCCAGATGAGCAGAGGTGAGGGAAGCATGCACGGTGCGGTAATCTCTAGTATTTAACATTGTGTTTAGTACCGCACTGAATGAGAAGCAGAGCTTATCCGACATCAGCACTACACCAGCGGTTCTAACGTATTACGATAATATGAAAAAAAAAACATGTAGTAATATTTAGTAATATAAAATTAATTGAGTATGATTCGGTTAATTTGTGCAACCATCTTACGAATATTAAAATAATTGCTTATCTATCTGTTTCTGCTAGGAATTCGGGATATGATTTCCTTTAAGATGAAATGCTCAATGTGAGCTCTTTAATCCCGCTGACCTTAATTCTGACATGAGAATCATATTAACATTTTATTTGTATCCTCATAGCAGCCACTTCTAAAAGGATGTTTTTATAGTTTTCGCTTATCCACTGCCCAACTTTTGACCCACTTAGTAGGTCTACATTACCCATCTCCGAAAATTATTTCTTATAACTATCGAAGCCTCTAGCTTGACGTCTTACGGGTGAACCTATCTATCTCCAGTTTTGGTTACCTACAGTACTGGAGATAATAAAACAAATTATAGAATACAAAAATTATACATGTTTTCTATTGTTTCATTTGTTTTTCTATCTCCGATATGTGATAAATGCTCGTAGGTTATTGGTTTCGGCTGTTAGACAAATAGTACAATGACAGACATTATTCGCCTCGCAACTGAGGGGGATGAAATACTTACCGCTTCAAACGATCATTTCTACGGAATATTTAAGAATTAAGTAAAGCAGCTGTATAGACCAAAACAATTACCGATTTCTGATTTTAACATTTGAAGTTAAACATTTCTTAAACTGTACTTTAACCTGAAAACCTGCCAAAATGTAGCATTAAAGTAAGGTTTGAGAAGTGCCTAAATCAAAATATTCAAAAACCCGCTCTCGGTCTATTTGGTATCTTGAATTCGGGTGCTTTGATAATCCCAAAGTGACAAAATCATTGATATTACAATTAGATGCTGTTATAAATATAGAACTATTGAATAAGACAGATCCATCGTTCATCGTCATGGGTGGAGTACAAAGATTGCCTCTAAACTGGTCAAGTCTGGAAAGCCTTTAAGAGCTTTCAAGACATGTCCAGCTTGTTAAGAAAAAAAAAGTTCTCATATAAAAGTATCGCCTTGAGCAGTGATCAATAAATCGTGCTCCAACACTATTACCTCACGCGTCCCTCCGGATGACTGTCGTGCCGAGGTAGGCGGTGCTCGCCACATGACTGAGCGGCTCCTCCGTGCCTTCCAGCTACTAACACACTACTGCCATTCCAAACCATCACGGTTCCAACTCCCAACACAATGCGACACCGTGTTGCGGTGTATAAGGAGATGGTTACAAGATCTGGTATCAGATGGAGCGGCTAATGCAATACATATTGGGCATTAATATCGCGCATCGATGCGTCACGATTAATGGCCGTCATTTCGCAGTGTCGACGCATTTGGCTGCATGCTGCACGGTAGCCGGGAACTCTTGATGTATGTCATTCAGTTGAGGACTGCATGACCTTTACCACAGTCCAGTTCACGTCGATCCATCAATAAACTTAGAAAACAAAAGTATTATTTTGGTCTAAAACAGTGAGCTTAACATCTCATTCGACGTATTTAACGTTATATCTGCAGTTATGTGCTCGTCTATAAGCTCGACGTCTTCGTCGCTCACATCTATTGCAACAGCGCGGTGATTACATTGATTACGCGCAGCTGTATTACGGACGATCATGTTCTAATGGAACACTCTCTGGAATCCGTCCGCGCACAACCTATACAGCTACTGTATCATCTCGGCCCGGCGACGCTACAATCTTCTCATGAAACTTTAACTTAAAATAAGCTCTGCTTCTGAAACTCAACGTCTATTTTCGGTTGTCCGCTGTGCCGCGTTGTGACGTTTTGATCCGGAGCGTGGTTGAGTTAAATGCAGAGTTTATTTCATAAGAATATAATTAGTGGGTGGAGTTCAATCAAATAGTTGTTGTCCGGCTGCCGACCGCGAAATAAATCGAGCCCGGGCCCGCCGCCGCGCGCCGTCGGGATGCGCGCGCGCACACACGCGCACCACAAGCTACTAAACTTTATTATGTTTTTATTATTAGTCACAAAGTTAATTACGTAATTAATAAATCATTTGGTATTCATATCATATATTCAAATATGACTTTTTATAATCAAGAAGATAACGTTTTTAGTTTTTCTTTACATTATTTTAATGTTTTCTTACTCTGCAATGATCTAGTAGGTAAATTCTAGTAATCTAGTAATGGTAGCTCTCCGCGAGTGTCACGTGGCTCAATTAACTACGGCAGCAATAAATCACGCAGCCATCAATTATCGCGATATGCAGCGAACAGAACCAGTAACTGAGTACCTACGGTTAATACAACTAGCTGACACAGGAACTCGCGGTGTTGCCAGACTACAGTATCTAGAGTAGTCCTACGCAACTGGCGCGCCAGTATATTGAAGCTACAAAAAAATGCCTCTGGAAAACTGTGAGTAGTAAGTTAATGGTATATCGACGATAAATTAAAATCGCTCCATTTATCCTCTTAGAGCAGCAGGCAGGCAGAGGGCGAGAGGACGAGAGGGGAGGAGGGCGCGACAGGAGGTAATCGGCGGTTCATTATGGGCGCTGGTCGCGAGCATGTCGCGCTAAATTGGCCGCTACCCGTCTTACCCGCACTATGATTTAGGAATATTAAGGCTCATCCCACGCGCAGCGTAATTGCGACGCGACACGACGCCGACACGACACCGACACGACTCCGACTATTACTTATCTACGTCGCCGTCGTCGCTGCGTTTAGACGTTACGCGTTTTTGTAGGCCGTCATTATCTATCATTTGTAATGGAACTGTATGAACAATGGAATGAATAGCTCATTACTGCGCGGTATCCGGCTGAGGTTTTTGTTAATGGCGGACCAGCAATATAACATCCGACACTCGTATACATCGCTATATGTCGGAAGGTCGCGATAACATTGAAATTAATATTGTTGTGCGAATTCATTTTGCCACCATAGAGGCTTGCAGTTATCAGCTTCACTGCTAATAAAAAATAGCTATACCTGTAGTGGGTATCAGGAACACGGCAGATATTTGAAAAATGTTCGTATTCAATTTGTTAGCCCATATGTACCCGCAGCCGCCCAAAACCTACGCCACATACTTGGCGGCAATAGATCAGTTCCCGGCCCACTCGCTAGGTTATCTACGGCTGTAAAAACCTAGCTGCGAGCAGTGTCCCGCATTACACGGCCGCTGGCATTCGGCGCATACCGCGAGTTACCACATGCACCACATGCAGCCGCGTCTAGGGATGTCCTACTGACAGCTATCGATAGCCTAGGAAAATCTATTAGTCTAGGTTTCTTTTGATATCTTTTAATTAAGGCGCCAAATATATTCTATCGACATGAATGTCCGAAAACTAAATGTGTGGGATTGGTCAGTAGCATCATGTCATTCCGATATTTTTTTACTTTGTAGACTCTTAAAGTAGTGGCAGAGTAGGTACTCTGCTAGCGACTTAAACAGCTTGTAAGTCAATTATTAACCTGAAGAATCTAATATAATAAAAAAGCCGGAGTAAAAGTTATTCCATGTTCTATTAATAATAATAATAATCATTATTTATTTCAGGCTACTAAGGCCAATAAACACTATACATAAAGTAATCTTAAAAATAATAGACTAATACATATTTATATCATTTTAATTGCTTATATTGTTAGTAAAAACGACTTAAAACTATGTTACAGCATGCTATTACAGCATGTCTTGTATTAGAAGCCTAAGCCGTTTACTAAGATTAATCCAAATCCATTCAGTAAACGGCTGAACGAGAAAAGGTTACAGACAAACAGAGTTAATTTTCGCTTAAAATATTAGTGTGTATGTTATTTATTTAAGGGTTTAAAAAAAATAGTAAATAATAAATTGACTACTTAAATAAAAAGTCAACTAACTTGCAAACGAACTATGTATAAACTGTATGCAATTAAAAAGAAAATCATGTAGTTTTCCATTAGAATTCAGATATAAGTAACACAGTCTAATGTTTTTTCAGCAAATGTACCGAGATCGCTCCTGTTTCAGTGATTCCATATATGTACATATATTATGAGTAGACTCTTCAAATACAAAACTACACTAATTTTACATGACAATACCCACTAAAAAAAACATCGTTAATAATTAAACCAACCACTGAACTTCACTCGTAAATACGACCAAAAATTAAAATATGAGTTTAGCATGGATATTATATGGAATAAGGTTGGAATCAGCCCTCAAAAAAGGAGATCACAGACATTCAACAAGTGGTACTTGACAAGTCGAAATACGACGTCGGTCAAAAAATCAAACCTGCGCTGAACGGTAGTTAACCTATCAATACCCGCGAAACGAGACACAATAGTAGGACAATAACAGCGCGGTCCTATGAGACCGGTCGGGATTCATGAATTAATTAATCTTCTAATAAATAAATATCTAGTATCAAAGTAATTGTTATCGTACCTACTCCTCCGAAACAGCTTTACTGATTTTTATGAAATCTTTTGAGTAGGTATATTTGAGAGATCTGAGAATAGGTCACAGGCTATTTTTTATGCCCCTAAACGCGTTTTTTCTTTGGCAGTATATAACTGTGTCAAAAATGACAAATTATGAAAAAAGAAAAAAATATGAAAAAAGTTCTTGTATCTTTGTCGTATGATTAAATGATATGAACTATATAGAATCAGATCCAGCATATAGTGCTGGATGCAGCGATGCGGATCCGCAAACGTATCAATTTCTATTGTTTAGTTTCGAATTGCATCCATAATTGTTATATGTGATGACAACTGTGTAATAGCAACTGCCCGATAGATGGTTTTGGGCTGTTCAAATCGCGCGGAGAACTTTGCTTGTGCGATTCAGGATTCTGTGACGTCAGATGTCGCTACAATTTTAAGGTTATATGTTATTTAATTTTAAGTTGTTTCTTGAAACGAAAGCAAATTATATATATAAGAGGTTATTATACAAATTACTTAATAAAAAAAATCTTATAAATGTCGCCTTTTTTGCGTTCCACATTTTGCTGGATCCGCGCTGGATCCAGCTGGATTCAGGTCAATCCAGCAAGAATCCAGCTGGATTGAAAACGCCACTGGATTGCAATCCCTAATCCCGACGAAGAGATGTTAGATATCCTTATGAATAACTAGCAGCCTGTCCCGGCTTCGCACGGGGTAGACAATTATTTATTTTTGGAAAGATGATGTCCAAAAAATGACCCAGAATCGACAGAAATGAACTGAGTACCAATGGATTGGCATTTAAATATAATATAATGTTGCCAAAGTGGCAACCCTGAAATCGTTGTAGTATAGGAGCTAAGAGCAAAATAATATAAGTAAAAAATTCTTTTATTTTTATGTTTTTTTATTTTTATTTGGCCCATAGATACTACAATCGTTATAGTACTGTGTGTATTATTGATAATTCTGTAGCTAAGGATTGCAAATAAAAAATACGAAGGTGATTTGATTCAACCTGCGGGATTTTTAGACTTAGTATGTTTGAACATAGAAAATAATTAATAAATAAAAGAGATTACTGTTACAATTACAACAAAACCGCGGACATGTTTTTAGTTCGTGTATAGTTCCAAACTGTATTTTCTTTGATTATTTGGGCAATAAAGTTTTTATGATAATAATTGTTGATTTTTTTTTATCCAAAGCAACATAATTACCAATAACACAATACGTTGATTGTAGTATCTATAAGCGAACAAAAATAAGTATAAAAGTTAGAGTATTTCTTTTGCTTGTACATTCATGTGTAACACAAGTTATTGTGGGTTAGAATGTCGTTGTTGTTATAGGAAATATCATTAGAACTTATCACAATAAGACTTACATTATGAAAATAAATGATTAACAACGATATTCTCACCCACAACATGGCTCTTAGCTCCTATACTATACCAATTATTTTTATATTTGCAATCTTTAGCCACAGAATTACCAATAATACACACAGTACTGTAACGATTGTAGTATCTATGGGACAAAAGAAAAAATATATACAAAAAACAGAGTGTTTGTTATGTTGTGATTTAATATGATGTTGTTATTATGTTGCTGTTGCTTGTGAAATGTGTTGATGATAATTATCACAAGTGATACAACATTAAAACAACGTCATATTAAGCCCCAACATGACGTAAACTTATTTTATTATTGTTTTAAACGATTTTTTTTCTTATTTTATTTTGCTCCTAGCTCCTATACTATAACGATTTCAGGGTTGCCCCCTTGGCAACATTATATTATATTTCAATGTCAATCCACTGGTATACATTTCATTCCTGTCGATTCTGGGTTTTTGGTCCATACATTTATGGACATGTCCTTTGGATATAAAACACTTTTTTTTCCTTTACCAAGGATCCCTAATTTTATTCAAAATGAAATGTAGCCTATGTCAAATTGGAAGAACGTAGCATTCTATTGGTGAAAGAATTTTTAAAATCGGCCCAGTACTTTTTGAGCCTATTCATTACAAACATACAAAAATATGTACAAATCTTTCCTCTTTATAATATTAGTATAGATAGGTACATAGTTTCCTAAAATTCTAGTTATTTTAACAAAATTGCAATTCGTAGATATATCGATATGTTAGTTTTATTTTCCCGTGGCTAACTGAATGCTCGAGCAGACCGCGGCGAGCCGGCGCGCCTGCGCCGCGGGCCATCGTCTTGCACAACGTCATCACTCGCCCTCCAACCACATGATGGATTGCTTTATCCATGTTTACTGTGCAGCAAGGGATGGTGATGCTCCTCCTAGTATTATATATCGAGATGGACCCATGGACGGTTGTACGCAGAGTGGAACTAAAGATTTATCAGAATTACATGTTACAATAAAAAAAAGACACTGAAGGTTCTGTACAAACTTAGCTATGTAAATAGTTCGATTCCCAAATGGGGTCTCGAAGATTTTTCCGAATCGCCAATTTTTTTTTTTTGTGATATATCAACATATTTTCTGTTTTCATTTGTAAACCAGACCTTGCTTTATGCTAAATTTCTGGATTCTGGGTCAACGGGAAGTAGTACCTACCCCATGAATTTGATTCCCTTGAGATTGTCAAAATATACATTATTTACGACATAAACGGCCGTATAATATTTTTTTAAACTTGAATGTTTGATTTTTTTTTCAAAGCTTCAAGGGTCCGCAAATCTGAGTACTAATGTTTTTCAACTCGATACCTCCAGGCATTTCCGAGATAAAGGGTCTGGACAGACAGATGGGCAATGATCCTATAAGGGTTCCGTATTTTTCCTTTTTAGGTACGGAACCTAATAAATAGTATTGATCTTGTCCAGTTTTCCTTTTCATCTCTTAACATACTCGTCTACCCTGTCCATAGTATTCATTTCCATTTCAGAGATTTCAACACATATTCTACATTTTAAAATGAAGTCTTTTTTATAATATACTAGCTTTTACCCGCGGCTTCGCTCTCGTTAAATGACTACCCTACATATCCTACGCTACCCTACCCTACCTACCCTACACTACACTACCCTACACTACCCTACACTACCCTATACTACCCTACACTACTCTACACTACTCTACACTACCCTACACTACCCTACACTACCCTACACTACCCTACACTACCCTACACTACCCTACACTACCCTACACTACCCCACACTACCCTACACTACCCTACACTACCCTACACTACCCTACACTACCCTACCTACCCTACTTTACCTAACTTTTTTTCTTTTTTAGAATTTTTCTCTCCGTAAGAACCATCACTGAACTTCAAGGAACATTAAAAAAAAAAATCAGCCAAATCGGTCAAACCGTTTTCATGTGATGTCGTGACAACGAAAAACGGGTTTCATTTTTATATATATAGATTTAATATCTATCTCTCCTTTTTACCCCGATTAAGCTTCTCTCGACGCTATTCTGACAGACGTTCAACTTATTTAGTCAAAGGCCCATATTTGATAGCCATAGGTAAAATGCACATATTATATACTTCTGTTTATCCTTGATAGGTATGTCCTTATTTTTCATAACTTCAAGCAAGTTGTCTGTTTCCAGAAGAAAGTTAACTTGGTTAGTACCGAATTTTGATATTAATACAACTATCAAACAACAGTTACCCTACAAATTGAATGATGATGTTGTGCACCTACCACAGTCTGTTGTGCCACTCTGCTCTAACCTAACCTGACTCACCCAGGTGGAAAAACAACGACATATTTTTATAATTTGCGTGTAATGGACGACGTCGCTCAAGGATCGGTTTGACTCTTTTTGTTCGCAAATCCCTAATTTCCGTGAAACTAACCACTGTGTTCCTACGGGAGCGCAGAATTACGACATAATGACATGATTACGTGGCACAGTTTAGTGCAGCCTGTCCGCTCCGCTCGCTCCCGTCGCTCCTATTACGCTCGCTTCGGAAATTGATAGGAATTATAAGATGGCGGAGCGGAATGCGGCCACGATTAGCGCAGCCTGGTGAATTGGGCCAACCCGCCTGCTGACATGTGCCCACTCGCTCGATGATTCTTAACATTACCTCATTAAGTTATTATCTACTTACAGTCTTCTTACAGAGGCTCAAGTAATGTGCTCGTATGTAGATAGCTGCCTAGGTACGAACAGGTTCTTACTCTATAAGTTTTTTAACAAGCTATTTCATGTTAAGCACTAGGCGGCCCGCTGTCTGGAATTAAATGTTTTATTTATTTATTAGGAAACTGAATTGCTTATTAGCTGATTTATTCAATGAAACAGGTTAAGCACGAGCTTTAATGACAATATTCTATGTAATCCAAATATTCGTTTGATAAAAGAAAATTAACATGAATTTTATTTGAATACTAGCTGTCCCCTGCGGTTTCACCCGCATTTTCCATTACTGCTCCGCTCCCGTGGGTCGTAGCGTGATGGTATATAGCCTATAGCATTCCTCGATAAATGGGCTATCTAACACTGAAAGATTTTTTTAAATCGGACCAGTAGTTCTAGAGATTACCCCCTACATACAAACTTACAAACCTACAAACTTACAAACTTACAAATTTTACCTCTTTATAATATTAGTATAGATTATAAATTCTAAGAAATTACTTTTTTTTTTCTAGAGAAGTTAGACAAGGTTTATTTATTTATTTATTCATTTAATGCATTTCATGCCACGACGACATTAGTCGTCAAATGGTCACCCTTATCCTTGACCATCTTCTCCCACCGATTACTCACATAATTAACTTTTCTCTTGACTCTGGACAATTCCCATCCCTGTGGCGTATGGCCTATGTCCGACCACTTCCTAAAATCCCAAATCCTTCCCTGCCCAACCATTTTCGACCCATTTCCATTCTCCCTTTCCTATCTAAAGTACTGGAGGCTTGTGTTCATAAGCAGTTTTCGGGCTTTGTTCACCGACATAGCCTTATAAGCTCATTCCAGTCTGGGTTTAGACCTGGCCACAGTACAACTTCCGCTCTCCTTAAAGTGACTGGCGACGTTAGAGAGGCGATGGAGGATACCAAGATATGTGTGTTAGTACTGATTGATTTCTCCAATGCCTTTAATGCCGTCAGTCATGATATACTCCTATCGATCCTTTCCCATCTTATGGTTTCTCCCGAGGCGCTGGAATGGTTCTCATCTTATCTTCGGGGACGTCGGCAGTCGGTTCGCGTTGATGAGAGCTCGTCGAGTTGGCGTGATCTTGATGCTGGCGTTCCACAAGGCGGTATTCTTTCTCCATTGTTATTTTCCATCTTCATAAATTTTATAACTCACTGTCTTCGGTGTTCGTATCATCTTTATGCCGATGACCTTCAGTTGTATACAGCTGCGCGGGTGGAAGGTTTGTCAGACGCTATAGACGATCTAAACCGGGATCTGGAAGCTATCAGTAGCTGGTCTGATAGGTTTGGGGTGTCTGTGAACCCCTCAAAATGTCAGGCCATTGTTATTGGTAGCTCACGCATGATGGGTAGAATAGCGGTTAGCTCTCTACCTTCTATTTTTTTCAATGGTACCGTCATTCCAATCAGCCCTAGTGTAAAGGATCTCGGTTTGCATCTTGACTCGACGCTTGGCTGGCAAAGTCAAGTTTCTAGTGTCTGTCAAAAAGTCAACGGGACTTTGCGCTGTCTGTATCGTCTGAGAAACTTTTTACCTGCTAAGACGAAGATAATGCTTGTGCAGACTCTGATTTTCCCTATTATCGACTATGGTGATGTGTGTTACTTTGACCTGAACGCAGTTTTGCTGGATAAGCTTGATAGACTCCTTAACAACTGCATCCGGTTCATATTTAACCTGAAGAAATATGATCATGTGTCGAACTTCAGGTCTGAACTCAAATGGTTACCTATTCGCCAGAGAAGAAGTTTGCGCGCTCTGACTACACTTTTCTCTCTACTCCACTCTCCCACTCCTCCATCCTATCTCATTACTCACTTTCAATATCTATGTTCTTCACACGCAAAGAATCTGCGTTCTTCCAACAATCTCCTACTGCTCTGTCCTTCTCATACTTCTGATTTTGTCCATTCTTCCTTCTATATACAGTCCATCCTTCTGTGGAATGCGCTTCCTCTCGATATCAGAACGGCCGAAAGTCGATATGCATTCAAGCGGAAATTGCGGAATTATTTCCTACACTGATAGCTGAATCGTCTCAGAATTATCATTTCCTAACTTCATATTAATATGTATATATTTATATATATATATATATATATTGGTATTTATTATATTGAATATATATGTATGTTTATTTTAACTCTATTATATATACCCTTTATACTTACTTTTGTCTTCTAGATTACATTGACTTTTTATGCACCTACCATATTGTCTCTTCACCACCCTAGGTTGACTGGTAGAGAATGCCTATGGCATTAAGTCCGCCTTTGTACAATGCGTTGCATAAAGAATAAATAAATAAATAAAGGAGACAATTTCTTTTGTTTGGGGAATAGGCCCACTACAAATTGTGGCGTATAGCAATGAAATGCACGTTAGTTTATTGCTTATAATCTACAGATTACAGTGGTAATATTAACAAAACTTTATGAAACCGGAATACAGTGAAATACGACAGTCAAAACATGACTCTCATAATAACTTAAAATCTCACAAGAGCTATCGTCTTATGAGTGGATAGGTCTCCTTGGTATTTTAAGTCAAAATACTGCACTTTTCAATAATATATAGTATAAAACAAAGTCACGTCTGTACTACGTGACAGATTTTGATGTGATTTACACGACTTGATAGACTTATTCATGAAAATGGATTAGATGATGAGATTCATTTCGAAATAGCGCGGTTTTTGTCGGCCAATACTGTAAATCTAAAATAATAAGGTGATGTGTTATAAGCTGGTTGGGAAAAAAAGCACATTATAGGTACATCACAAGAAATATTATTACTGTTTATCTCTTAAAAGCAGTATTTCATCTAAAAAACCGGGCAAGTACGAGTCGAACTCGCGCACTGAGGAGGGTTCCGTACTAACTTACCTATGAAAACAATTCAATTCTCGAATCGAGTCATGAAGATTTTTCAAAAAAAAATCTTGTGACGTAAATACACATTTTCAGTTTTCAGACTTTATTCTATATTTGTGCTAAAATTACCATGCTTCGTACCATAATTTCAAGATTCTAGGTCAACGGGAAGTACCTTATGAATTTTGATTCCTTTGACAGTGTCGAAATGTACGTTTTTTTGCAACATAAACGGGCGTATCTTCTTTTTCCGTCAACTTACAAGTTTGATATTTACACAGTTTCAAGGGAATGCGGACTTGAGTATATAGTTTTAATTTCAACTTGATAACTTTACGCGTTCTCGAGATAAAGGGTCTTGATAGACAGACAGACAGACAGACAGACAGACGGACAACAAAGTGATCCTATAAGGGGTCCGTTTTTTCTTTTTGAGGTACGGAACCCTAAAAAGATGCAGGTGGCTCGTCCTCACCTTGACGCCATGCCCAAGATAAATACCACACTATACACATCACATGTGCACAGCAACCAACAGCGCGTCTGCCCACTTAACAATTACAACAGTATCCAGCAAAAGCAGCTCTATTGTTAGTAATTGATGGAGTGGTGTCAACTAATCTATAAATATAATAAGTTTTCCTACTTGTGTGCCTTGATTGTATCCTATCTTGTAGGAGATAATTATTTGGACCTTAATCATGGACAGGTACCTCGATTTTAAATTGTCCGGAGGCCCTGACATGCTCTCCATAGTATGAACGAGATTGTTTGATTTGATAAATTCCTAGAGAAAATAGAGTTAGGTGCTGGAATGACAATTGAGGAAAATCATCCAGCTCTGGAAGGTTGAAGGCTGCTGATGGGTGTGGAAACTAGACCACAGAGTATCTGCAACGGGCTATTAATTACGTTTTGTTCCACGGTGATTTTGAGAATAAACCCAAAAACGCTCCTAACAAGCATTTTTTGCCGTAATACTATTTTACTATTATTTCATTATTCCGGTTACGTATCGATATAATTTTTGGTCAGTTAATTATAACAAGATGAACACTTTTTTCATGTGCAATATCATTAATAAACGTTACCGTTTAACAGGGGGCCCAAAAAAAATTGTCTCCTTTCATGTTGTTTACAGGTTGTTACATTATGATAGTTCCAAACAATGAACCCTGCTAGGGCACAGCAATGTATAGGCGATAGGTTTTAATTAATTTAACATGCTATCATTCTTCATACAATTTGTTGATATAGATTAATTTAAAAAATATTAATTATAATTATACATTATGTCGTTCTTATAAACTAAATAAATAAATTATCATTTTTATATTATAATCTCATACTACAGGTTTGCACTCCATGTGAAAATTATCTTAACTATAATTTACCGGTAGATAAGTATTCTATCACAGACGTACCACTTGCAACTCCGAATACCAAGCAGTATGAACAGTCCTGCTGCCTCAGACTGCACTCTCCTCTCCTGTCGGCAGTACATCGCCACCACATAACGCGCAGTAATCGCTTGTTAAGCAGTTAGACGCACATTATGAGCATTATGATACACGCTCAACATAACAACTCATTGCTCATGCTAATCGGTTGCTTTTTGTGCGGCAAGAGCTCGGCGAAAAAGCTATTCTAATCGAGCTTAGTCAAAGTGCAATACGTAATTTACTAAGTAAACTACGTAGGCCAATATAATAATAACACTTTCGTTTATGTAGTTAAGTTTGTACATAACTACATACGACCATACGACGGTAAAGTACAAACAAGTTAGTTTGGTTAAGTCCAAACTTAACTACATACCGTCGCGCGTCGTATGGCAGAAAAGATTTTTTTGTAAATGTTATGGTAAGATTAAGCTGTCATAATATCGTCGCTGTCAAACCAAAACCTGCTATGTGCAAAAAGTATACTCGTACTTTGAGATATTGTCAAAAGAAGTTTTCCATAAGTTTTAGCTGCTGCACATAGCACATTTTATTCTGAGGCCATTCGCAACTAGTGGTCATAAGCACATAGCAGTTCTTTTATATGAGAAATAAGACAGTGATAAGCTGTGGTCAAAATCATGAAATCTTAAAATACGGTACATAGTAGATTTTGGTTTGACAAAGACGATATCCTGTTAATTGACCAGTTTTTTTTAGCTGGAAAATCATCTAATGACTTCTTTTGCTCTTGAGCGTAGCGGGAGGGCGTGCCAGACTTTTACTGTCTAACACAGCGGGTGTTTGTCAGTAAAAGTCTATTTCTTCTTTGCCTTCGTTTTGCCCGGGGTTTTCTTTCCCAGTAGAAGTCTACCCTGCTGGGCCTCTACGATTTGCTAATCTTGAGGCGCGCAATAGTCAAAGCAATTCATGTTTACCGCACAGAAAACTTTCAGGTAGGAAAACAATAATTCTGAATAAATTTATCAAATAGGCAAAATAACAAATGGAAAGACAATTATTGCAATGCACCAGTTTTATACATAGCTACCTATGTAGCTAGGTAGATATTCGTACATTAGGTTCCTACCGAAGTCCAGAGAGCTAAAGTGACAACAGGCAGGCGCCACGCATCACATCCATCACTCGTGTCAAGCTCCGGATTCCCCCAAGCGTTGTGGCCGGGCACATAACTATATATGTATATATTAATATATGTAGATAGACGGCTAAAAGTATAGCCACGACATTGAGGACATCAGTAATAGAGAGTCCCACCCTTGTGACAACTAGGACCACTCTGCCAAGAGTATAACGACCAAGACGAAGAAGAGGGTAGATACGGCATTATTGTAAGAAAACGGACAGACAGCAATCAAATACAAAGAAGGAACTAATGTCATCACGCGTACAGCTGGAGTGGTGGCAGATTGGAAAGTAAAGACAATCAGAGGATAGCGAAGAAGGTTCAACAATCCAGGTAGACTCCTACTTCACCAGAAGGACATCTGGAAGTATAATCTGGCTCTTAAATATTAGAAAGAGAAAGAGCCAGATTATACTTTCAGATATCCTAATCAGAGGAAGAAAGTCTTTAGCCTCTGATTAAACCGCATACTAACCTGGATTGTAAACCGAATATATCTATGCGGTTATTATTGTTTACTAACGAGTTCCTGTTATTCAATCTTTTAACTAAACGTAAACAAACAGTAGTTGGTTTGGAAGTTATCGGAACCGATATGGATTGACAAGGTGTAAGTGACGTGTGTCACAGCTATTTGTATAAGAAGATGTAATGAAAAGAGCTCGTAGCTCGCTAATAACAAGTACATAGTTCGATATGTGACGTTAAGCAGCGGTGATGTGATGATCCATTAAGCGGCATCGTGTCACCAAGGTGCTGGCTGTAGAGCCTGAGCAGGCTTCTGAACAGGCAGTCACTGTGAGTTAAAAACATTTATGTAGTAAGGAAAACGCAGGTAAAGATATTAGAAGATACAACGTTAATAGGAATAACCGCTTAGCAAATCTGCGAAGTTAATTTCTTGTAAATTTATTAGTCTTACTACATAGTACAACCTGAACTGGTCGAAATATGAGTGAGTGTGTGGAGTGAGTCAGCTGGTCAGTGCGCCCGCGGCGCTATCGCCTCGCCCCGCGGCGGCTCCTGCGATCGCATTACGTTATTAAAAAAACATTTTTTCCTACTCTTTGTTTTGCTGCGGCGGGTCTGCCATGCCAATACATTTTTTATTTATTATTTATGAACTTAATTAATACTTTACCGTACCGACTATCAACACAACGTGGAACTTAATTTATAAGTTCGCAAGTACCTTCTCATCAAACGTGACCGACTACTGAGCCTCAGCGTCGGTGAAACTCTCGGTACAATCCGCGTTATTGAAAAGCTTAAGGCGGGCGCGACGTTAGAATTATCCATACAAACGTAATACCAAAATCATTTGCAATTTAAGCATATTTACACCATAATATGATATTATTCGGATTCAGACAATAATTATCTAGGTTCCTACATCGTCTTTTTATTGAAAAACTTACCCCAAACGAAATTTAAGCGAATTTAAATTTGCACATTTTCACAGCGAAAATGTCATGTTTTTATTTGGTTTTTTCTATATTATAAACAACAATATTTCAAAATATCTTTTCGTAGGAACACAGATATTATTATCAAGTTATAAATACTCGAAACAATAATGGAAATACATTAATTTTTCTCTCCCAAATTTCCAATAGTTTGTATTGCTATCACAGCAAGCAACTGTCAGTGTGCGGATGATGACTTTACTCCAGTCGGTGTGACCAAGAATTGTTTAAACTATCTGGATTGCTTCCATCAACCTCAAAAACGTGTTTTATTTCGTCTCAACTCGAGATAGCGCGCGGTCTCCGCAGGCCTCTTAATCTAAATTTTACAATAATATGAAATCACTTTGAACAACATCGACCTGAATGTTCCAAGCGCAGAGATTACTAAGAACAATCAAATTAGCGAGCTTGTAATCTCATCAGATGCAATTGGGGCAGCAGTTGTGGCGCATTAACTGGCATTACGCGGCGGCGCGGCTCGCGGGCGCAGCCGCCGCGCAGCATTATGCGCGATACATATCGAGCGGCCGCTACCGCGCGGCGACGCCGGCGCACACAACGTCGCCGCGGCCGCCCGCCTGCTGCCCGCTTACGACCTTCTGCCGCCGACACACCACAATAATTTAATTCTTGCACAGCCCGTTAATCTGGCGGATCACGGAGAAATGCGCCGGCGCTCGCCGCACACGAATTTATTGTTTATGAAATTGTTTTTGCATGTTCTAGATTAGCACAGTTTAATGTAACATTGTGCGGCAAACGTACGTCACACACATTTTTAACTACTTCAGATATGTGGCGCAAGCAGAAGACCGTAGAAGATGCGAACAGATTTGTAAATCAGCACGGACAGAACAGACAAACGAAATAATCAGGTACGTTGGTAGATATGTAACAAACTATGACGTTTCTTGCGGTTTAAAAGTGCCTACAGTAAGAACTATAGATAATTCTACTTAATTTAAAGTCATGTCATTGTGTCTGAGTTTAGCACAGCTTATAACATTCGCCAACGGTGAATAAACTACAATGATTAATTGCTGACATGTCGGATATGTGGCTACGATAGCGCGACGCATGCGAACAGAGCTCAACAACAAATGAGCGGCGCACGGCGGTGACGTGTCCGCCGCTGTTAGCTGAGGTAAACAAGTCGTGGAAAAAAGTCTAAATAAGCGCCGCGGCCTCCTCAAAGAGCAGAGGACGCGAATATACGATCACGTACGGTTCAATTACGTGAAGCGCTATAAAAATACACGATTTGCATGAGACGGAGCGGTGCGGAGCGGAGCGGCGCGGCGGCGGAGCGGCGTGGCGCCGGCGCGATGTGCAGCGATAACCACGACGTGACCCGCTCGCTAACCGCACGCGTACTCACTAGACCCGCTACAATAGTCACGAGCAGCGACAACAGCAACTGCCCTCACCAGCACTCACACACCTCAGCTGAAGCCAGCTGGTGTCGAGCTTGAGGCGGAGCACAACAGCCCTGCTCGTCCAGGCAGACAGGACCAGGCTTCTGGTGACAATAGAAGCTACACTAGTAGGCACCATCATCGCCGAATCCTCATTGACCAGCAATTGATTTTATGATGCCCATGTTGTATACAAATTCAGCAAGTTCTCATATTTAAAGAATCCTTTAGAATAGTTTATAACATGAATTGCATACGAAGGTAATATATATTCTGAACGAACAGGCGTTTAAGCTATTCTCCAAAACAGCCAGAACGCCGCTATAATGAACCCTGATATTTTCACACGTCACAACGACAGTTCCACAGAAAAATAGCTTCCAAATTCACAAGAATTAGACAAAGGATAAAGCTAGGCGAGTCGTCGAAGCACGCACTAGGCGAGTCGTCGAAGCACGCACTAGGCTGTCTGTCAATCATCGTAGACTATGGGAATCGATCACTTGACGCTCTCGGCGTCCATTCTAATTCCAGCGCCGTGCCCCTGCAGGCCGGGCCCAGCCGACCTACTGCAGTGCTCACAGCCCACAGTAGTAGTATCTGCTAGTATCACATTCTGCTGACTGCTTACTACTACCAACAGATTTGCCAGATTATGTCATCAACATTTCCTGTCACTTAAATTATTCTCTGAAGTCGTAAGTAAGCAAATGGAGTGAGTTAATGCGCTCGCGCTTGACTGTTGGCTGCAACTTACAATACAGAAACCGTTTAGTGAAGTCATTAAAGTGACAACAGGAATCAAAATATGACCCGGCTGTTGTATATCAGCAAAGTAGGCAGTTTGAATGCTTTCCACTTTATTTAATCACTAAATATAAACAGTGGTTTTTGGCTCAGCAACGCTGTGCGTTTGATTATATCTAACAAAGCCACAGTACCTACAGAACTAACAAAATAACGAGCTGACCTGTAACCTACGATCTAGACTAATCTAGACTAGACTGAAAATGCCGTTGTATTTACACTAATCGCACACCGTACTAACAACGTCTAATAACTTCTTATCATAAGAAATACAGAAAAGCTGATGTTATAAAATGATAATTGACCGAAACAGAAGGATCACCAAAGGGCCAAATATAGAACCCTGCGGAAACTTTGTCACGATGGTCGCCATTACAGCGGTTGGAACACGACGTCCAGTCGGGAACTTGTGAGACAATATGATTCATATTGTATATCATCCTTAACATACTTGTGCAGTTGTGCGTTATGAGGTCCTGACTCAGGCAGAGGAGCTTGTAGCGACACAACTCCAAGTTGCTTTCCAGTTTGTTTATATGTCATACTTTCAAATACATGAAAAGGTACTGAAAAATAGAAAGGAGCGGTGACAGTTGGGTATCCGGGACAGTTATTTGGTCAGGTCCGCCGTCAAGTAGGTACCGTGAGTTGAGCGCTGGTAGGTGTCGGTACGTCGGTACATACGCGCACGTAGCTACAGGAGCGAGGCACGTACACTCGGAGTTTTCTAACATTGTGAAGCCTCACGGAGGCACTAAAGCGTCCAGCTGCTATGTATGCGGTGCGCGCGCGCATGCCCGCGGAATCACAATCGACGCTCGCGGTAATAACTCGTCGAACGGAGCCGCGCCGGAATCACAAGCAGCTGCCGAGCGCCCGCGCCCGACCAGCGCGCGCTGCCCACCAGGACCTTGGACACGAAGGTCGCCAGCGTGGACGTTACCCACTCAGTCATCACCAATATTTATAAATGTTAGCACATCATTGTATCGCCCGGCAAACGCCAAGAATTACAAATATTGAAGCTGTACCTCATTCTGCCACGAATAAAGTGCACTCTCATTAAATTAAATTAGGTAATAATCTGTGGTACCGCGAGCGGTAACCGGCGACCGCACACCTATTGTATTTTTATTATGTCTCTAATTACGGTACTCGAAGGAATAAGAAGGCTTCAGTGACATGAAACAATAGCAACGAGTGACAGGAGGATAGAATGGAAGAAAAAAACGTGTTGCGCCGACCCCATAAAACGGGACAAGGGCAGGAAGATGATGATGCTACCTACATAAAACACCTAGTTATTTTTTACAAAAGTCCCTAAACATAAATAAAGCAAGATGTCACATTGTTGTGTTGACCATCAATATACAACGGGATTCCATTGAAAGCTTTTTCATAAAATCAAAGCAATTTATTTCGGAGCAAAATTGACACAAAGCTAATGACAATTATAATAGCGTTTCTTGCAAATGATGTCTAAAAAAGTAAAACAAAAAATAAGAAGAACAAACATCGTTAGATATTCATGCGATTCATGGAAACGTTGGGCAGGCGACGCGCATTATTCAGATGCGATCGAGCGCGTCAATCATTCCTCACCTCGGACGCAGATCCATCACGCGCCCATCGCGCACGCTAATACCGACCTTAATTACACAACCTAAGATACATATTTATAACTGTAAGATAATTCGGATGTAAAGACTAAAGGTAATATTTAATAGGTCCATAGTAATGAGGCAGTCGGTGACGAAGGAAACTCCGCATGACATGTATTTATTTAAATTTATGAGGATTGGTATAGAGTAAGCTCCGTGCACACTGCGCGACCAACTCTGCAGGCCGCTACTCTTGTCTATTTCAATGACTGATCTAATTTTATGACTCAAGCCAATGCCTCTCCCTGTAGCTCATAAACTGCAAACAGTACTGGAATTGCAGTATCTGAATGCCCTGATGCATTAAGTCCGCCTAACTACCACCACTGTACATGAAGTTTAAATAAACACAATTTGTCTGCTGTGGTCTTGCCGTCTGATTGATTTGAGTGTCTTCAAGACTAGAGTGAATAGGCTCACAATAAACTAGTGCGCCTCACTATCAACTATTGCATCACTGCTTATTTGCAATAGGGTGCTCTCGGGTAGAGCAAAGTCTGCCTGATAATACTACTAATTATTTCAAAATGAATTTATAACATGTCATTCAGGTTACGGAATATGCAGCAAATACATAACATAGTAAAGATAAACAATGTACCTACGGAAGTATAAATGATACTTACGTACGTTACTTAGATTATGCCCGTTCTTTATCAGATCATCTCTCATCTCAGTCGACATGGGAAATCGCATTATTTCTAATTAATCATAATGAATGTGCGTGCGCCGCAATCGATCTATTACATTACACAGCAACTGGTTGTAAAATAAAAACCGTTTTGTCGATTTAGTGCGTTAATTGTTAATTAATTCAGCCATTTACTAAATTGTTACAAAAAATGCTTGTGCGGCGCGCGGGCGCGGTGTGGCCGCGGGTTTGGCAACTCCCGCGCGCTGCCGCGCCGGCCGCGCGCGCGCATACGCTACATAATTCATTAATTTACGTCGTTATCACTGGAATATGTGTGTTTTTATCATTCGTTTACTGACGGCCCTCCCCTCTGCATCACTCTACATGCAAATGTGTCCGCTCGTCCAGGTGTTGACGCAAAACCTCTAAACGTACCTCCAATATCACGTCGTAAACAACTTTTGTTGGGTGACTCCAAAAATATTAGTTATGATTGATGTATGTGTCACTGTTAGCAGCTCTGTGAGCCGCATGTTCTGAGTTCAGTCTACTCAGTGCCAGTTTCAGAACTTTAGCGCACACTAGGCCTAGAGCTGCTTTACGTTTTTCATTCAACTTATAACTGATCTTCCACACCCTTTCTAAATGAATGAATCTCTTAGAACACACCCCATACGTTTAGTGAAGTTGTTTGTAAGTTGAGAAGTATTTCCTCATACGAGAGAACTCAACACTATCGCATTGATATGCAGCACGGAGTCTGTATTTCCGACTGGGCCCGTGGGAGCATCGTTTTGTTACAAAAACTCCTGTTTATGTTTCCTTTTCATACATTAGGTGGAGACGCCGTAATAACAACGTGTATCACTGCTGTGCCCACATATTGCCATCTACATTCGTCAATCTTTTGGAATTAACTTTGCCTTGGGCTTTTTCGACCAGTCAACCTTTGGGAAATGACAATTAACGTTATTTTTCTATAAAAAGATCCATCTTAATTAAATTATGACAACATACCATAGAACAACAATTTTGTATACTAGCACAAAGAGAAGATTTAAATAGTGAAACTATTTCAAATACATTTCCTATTACCTAAGAATCTTCTGTTTATTTTGAACGCTACTAGTATCTTGTGCTGTCCTGCAAAATTGCTGTTTAACTTGAACGTTCCTAGTCACAATCATCATCCGAAAGACGTCCACTGTAGTACATAGGCCTTCCCCAAGTGAACAATGAACGGGCCTGTGCGTCTCGAATCCATCGGACTACCGCAACCCTTACCAGGTCATCGGCATCGGTTCGCCTTGTAGAAGGCCCTCCGAATTCAATACCTGTTTACTTATTAAACTTGAACACTCGTAGTATCGTGTCCTGTAAAGCCCGCAAGCAGGCACACCCTACTAGGGAGGCAGCGCGGGCGCAGGAAGCCACGTCGAGTGTCGTACGTGCCCCAGCAGACCGGCGCACGACGTGCAGGAAGGAACCGCTGCGGAGACAACGCGTCCAACTGCTGCTGTTGCTCGAACTGTCCTCACGAGCAGGAAAGCAGACTGAGTCGGATTTAATAATATTCAAATGCTATCATATAGCACCAGCTGAAAGCTAATGTACGATCGACAAAAATTACGGATGCTCAGATTGCTCAGTTAAGAAAATATTGCTGAGCAAGCGCAGCGAGTGACGGAACATGAATCGAGCGATCAAGTTGTGAGCCCTTGCTATGCAATTGTCGACCTTAAGATCAGCTTGCGGAACTTTCTTACACTATAATGGCCGTAGATGAACAGCTGCAAAAATAATATTAAAATTAAACACATTGACATTAGAATATAATGATATTTAGACTTATCACAGAGTCCGGCAATTTTGCTTTGAGCTTCCAAAACGAATCCTGCTAAGGTAAACCGTACATTCATTCGGCTCAGATAAGTGCACGGTCACCTTAAATCGGTGGCTTTTTGCACATACACAAAGTACAGACCTGATAAACATGCTTCTAGAAGATAAACACTGCAATCACTGCAAAGGGGTGTAAACGTTCACCGTGCGAGGTTCCCAGAACCCACGGGGCAGTGCGGCGCACGTCTCTGCCGTCGCCGCCGAAGACGTAAACATGTGACTTCCGGTGACGTGAGCGTGACGCGGCGATAAGGGTCGCCTACCCCTCCCTCCCTGCCGCATCACGTACCACGGGACACCAGTAGACTGTGTAATAGTAGCTCCTCAAGGAAACCAGGGAAGTCGACGTTAAACTCATTAACTAAGCACTAACTAGTCCTTGCTGCTTTGATCTCTTCTTCTCTTCTCTCCTGACATTTTCAGCAAAACCCATCCTATTTTTATTTATTTTTTGCAAAATCAATATTTATATAAAGTCTAGTCATGGTTCTTATGACTTACGGTTCTGATGATATAACAAGATTAGGTCATTGTTTCACTAGACGCAACAATTATTGCAATGTATGAAGTTGTCAGCAAAATACTCCCGGCTGATTAATGAGTATCGACTAACACGGGCAGCATTTCGAGCCAGCGGGAACCGACGAGATGATAATTGTAATGTAATGTGCCAACTACACCATCAGCACCGAGTGCAGCGCGCCGCATGCTCCCTTTAGCGACGCTCCTTCTACGTCCTGACAAACTGCTAAATAAACTGCAAGCAACATAAATGGACTTCTAATACATATGAAGTCAAATCACTCAGTACATAAAACTTGCTCACATACCTAATTATACAAATGCTTTTAAACAGGCGTGGTACAGTTAAACGTATTCAGAGTTCGTGTTCGAGCCAATAAAATAGCACCTGCGAAATATGCCACAAAAAATGTATGTCGCCGCTCGTAAACGCCATAAAGCAGTCTTTCATCGATCAACAGTACGAACGAGCCATACATATAGGCTCATATCGTGACGCCGGCAGCGGGAGCGGAGCGGGAGCGGCGGACGCAGCAACGCGAACAACATTCTTATTGAAACCTCACCCCGCTTTCTGACCAACACGTTAATTAGCCAATTTGCGTATCCACTTCCAGACGCTGGACTCCAGCAGCGTCGTAACGACCACGCCGCGCCGCCCGGAACACGCCTCAATCGCTACATCTTAGAACAGATAATCGCGGGATCTGCGCGCACTTGACACTGGCATCCAAGACGTCGGCGGAATAGCTGATTCCTATTGTAATGTATGCTAAGCGGGTGTGACCGCGGCAATTAGGCTAGGATGTGCGGGCCACGGCCGCGGTCGTGTCTCCACCGTCACGCTGAATTGCGATCAGCAATTAGTGGCTCATCGCTGCATTGGCGACGTCTTTATTTAATCACGAGCGCATAACTAATGTGCGCGCGCAGACGACGCGACGCACTGCAAGCATGCTAAGCGCGAGGAACGGGATGAGACGTGGGACACTGCCACCGTGACTGCTCGGGGCTGGTGCCGGGGCCAGCACCAGCCGCGCCGGGTCGGGGGAGGCGCAGTAGGCGCAGACGTCGCAGCTCATAACGCAATATTTACTGAATCTCCAATTCAAGCCACGTTATTAATAAGGAGAGAGGTCGGGGCTCGTGATCGGCTCCTACGCCGCGGACACGAACAAAATAGTCGAAAAAGGTAAGCGCGCGGTCGTGACGGGAATGTCGCTGATGTTATGTATTTCAGGTCGCACTCATTGTATTTTAAACCGCTATTGTTTCGTATTTCGCGCCTGCGCACAGAATGCTGCGCTTGCGCCCCGACTCGCGCCGTTTTTCACGGTCCGACGTCACTCACCCGAGTTGGGTACTACATAAATAGTGGTTACTTTATAGCAGCGGTGTTCAGGAGGTGGTGGCAGCAGCGCGCCCTGGAGCCAGCAGTCGTGATGGCGGCGTGCGGGGTGCGGGGGGCAGGCGGGGGTGCCGCACGTGGCGCGCGGCTCCCACGCTCGGCGATTGATTAACGGTGCGGTTCGCGCTAGCCGGCGACGCGACGTGAGAACACTCGCGCTAATGTGTGCACGCAACATTCGGGCCGTGTCGCCGCCGCGTGACAGAACTGCAAGCGACGCCACCGCACGACGCCGCGCCGCCGCAGCATACTACGCGAATACTGCGCCGCCAGCCCTCTACGTGCATCTACACTGCGACTTCATGGAGCCTACCTTACAGCACGCAGTCGTACTAGCAAGTTCGTTGTCGCTTCTCTACGTAAGGATGTGTTTCGGCTTCTACTTGGCTAATGACAGACAACTTAACCTTCTCATTAAACGAACAACAGTCACTAGCGTACTGTCAGGATTGTCACAAGTTTTCAAAATAAGCTCGCCATTCTGGATCGCCTACCAACGTCATACACAACTTCAGTGTGCCAATTATTAAAATTGCTGTACGGTCCGTCTCCGAGTTCCTAAATCTTGAATGCTGTCAAAGACGAATAGCAACCCTCAAGTCTAGGAATAGTCCTCTGAGAGCGTAGATAGCATCATCATCATCCATAGACGGAGGCAGAGCGCCACACGGCCGCGATGCGGGCGTGATAGTCGCGCGTCAGGGAACCGACAGTACTGCTCATACCGCCACACCCACTGCACCGGGTGCTCCTTCCAACACAAATCTGAGATTGGTTCTGAAGCTTGGCTCTAAAGCTTGCCTTAGCCATTAGTGTATCCAGTAAATGAACTAGGCGCCTGGAGCGCCTGGAGCGCTCGTATAAGGGGGGCGGGGGGGGGGGGATCAGTTGCAGAATTAAACTTTCAAAGTGGTTCTGGAAGACTATATAAAATAAAGCTTTAAGAGTCTTCTGTCCTGAGCGCAGCTCCAAGGGGCCACAAGGCGACCGGTACATGCGTATCTTGGCAGGTGTAGCCTACCTCACGTCAACGCTGACTACCGCTGTGCTGGCTGAGAAAGTCACCGCGACCCTGGAACACAACAGGCAGTTGAAGAAACACGGGTGCGTTTTAGTCAGTAAGGTGCAAGCATAATTCGCCGGCTGCTGGCCTCCTTTTTCGTCGAATTCTCCTTATTTGCGTCTGAACTTTTCTGCTATGTCTACAAAATTGTACTATATATATACGAGTATACATCTGAATGAGTGGACGAAAAAAACATATCGCTTTAAGAAACGTGGTGCAGGAATTGAATACCTTCTCGCTTTCTCTCTTCAGCTCTTGTCTTGACCTCTGAAACTTTGTCATTTGGGAGGAGTAGAAAAAACTGTTCGAGTTTCTTTCGCTCGTTCTTAATTTCTTCGTTTTCTGATTCCAAAGTTTCATTTATAAGCCAACCAAGTAAGTATTATCTGAATTAATGGACAACAAAATAGTTATCCCATTTAAGACTAGGCAGTTTGGAGAATTTTCACGTTTTAGTCTAAAAAGGTACCTAGTCGAGTGAGGAACAGAAAATTTATTCTATTCGAGACAAATACAATAATTTGAGCAAACTTATCTATTCATACGAGTATAAAAAACTAACAGAAAACAATTTATTGTTTATAAATTTTACTCTTTCATATATTGCAAAACTAGAAAGGTGGGTAATCGGGTAGCTTTTCTAAACCCTAATTTGTACTCGATCATTATTTTTCTGTGATGTTATTTTAAAACTGCGATATCTCCTAAGATATTCATTTGAATCGTACAGGGCAATTTTTGTTTTAAATGAAATATTTGTGATGATAACGCATTTATTTGGATAAGGATTATTAATTATCATGTTCATAAAAACACCTTCGCAAAAATAATGCATGATTTTTTAACAAAGGTTAGCATAAAAAAGGATTATAGTGAGCTAACCTTAAAAGATAGGCATACGAGTATACTGTCGCGGACTTTGTTTTAGAACTTGAAAGGGGAATAATTATGTCATATATGATTTTTGCGAAACTTTAACCGTTTACGCAACGCACGCAGTTGTCCCCCGATTTTGAAACATTCTCCATTGGTGCTCTGCTCCTATTAATCTTAGCCATATGATGTACAGCCTTTCTCGATAAATGGGCTATCTAACACTGAAAGAATTTTTCAAATTGGACCAGTAGTTTCTGAGATTAGCGCGTTCAAACAAACAAACTCTTCAGCTTTATTATATTAGTATAGATTATTACAATGTAGCAGCCTGGTATTACTACGCGGCACGAGGTAATGCGACGGTGTGTACAAATTAACGAGTCATTGTCAGATACGAGACACAGGTACCCTTCACGGTTCAAGCAGGGTATACTTTATGACAGTGTAAGAATTTAACAGAACCATTACGATTACTTGTATAATATTTACTGAAAAGTGACATCAACGTCATCATTTCAACACACTTTTTTCAACACACAAAGACATCCACTGCTGGATATAGCCCTCCCCCAAGCGTCGCCACAACGACCGGTCCCTGTACGTTTCTCATCCATTGGATTCTCGTGACGCTCACTAGTTTATTGACCTACCTAGTGGGAGGAAAAAGTGACGGCTAATATAAAATTATTTATGTTATGTATAAGCTGCAACAATATACTTGATACTATCAGTCTGCAGGAAGTAAGAGGGTACGCAGTCCAGCGGCGCGGAGCTTTAATGAGTACGTGAGATTAGCGCGGCCGCCGCACACGACCCTTGCCACAGCCACACCGGACCACCACAGCTCTCAGACTGTCCCTTACACACCGTCAACATTTCTCTCTCAGACTGTCCCTTACACACCGTCAACACTTCTCTCTCAGACTGTCCCTTACACACCGGCAACACTTCTCTCTCAGACTGTCCCTTACACGCCGGCAACATTACTCTCTCAGACTGTCCCTTACACGCCGGCACTGCTGTCAACTGTCTTCAAGGCTACAGTGAATTGGCTCTTAACGAGTGCGCCTCAGCATCAACGGTTGCCTCACTGCTTACCATCAGGTGGGATGGCACTCGAGCACTAGGGATGGGTCGTTGACGATTTTAGCGTGAACGAAACTAGACCGTTCATTTTCGTTCATCGACTAGTCGATGAACCGGTTCAAAATATAGACGGTTCACGGTCTCGTACATTACGAACGAGGGGTCGTGTCGACGAGCGAGCGACGCGACGCGACGTCGAGTGGACTGAATGTAATACATTGATTGTACTATGTAAACAGTTCTGCGTTCGATGTACCTGCCTATTGCACTGGTTATTGTAATTCGAGAAACCATCTTTTATTTTTTATTTGTTGATCTTCCTTTCATACTTTTTCCGAACCGAAAACTTCAATTTATTATAAACCTTAATGCTTAAAGATAAAGTTTAATTACCTTTACAAAAAATATAAAGGGTACGAAGCTCGAAATTTAAAATTTCGCTTGAAAATAATAAGTCATTAGTATATAAATGTTTATTTGAAAATGAAACTTAACCTCTAAGGAATAAAATTAAAAACTTTTTGCTTATCTGTCGTAGTTCTTGGTATTAGTCGTCCATGGTATTTTAGGTATTAATATTGTCCGTCGCGTCGTCGACTCGTCGGAAGTTGTCTACGCATTGAACTAGTCTATCCGACAGACGTGAACAGTCGATACGTTCATGGACCGTCGACTGGTCTATTGGACCAGTCCGTTCATTCAACGCCCACCCCTATCGAGCACTAGTTTATATAAAAAAAAATTGAGAGTATTCCCCCTTTTTTGTCTCCTTACTGACAACAAGTGTGTAATATTCCTGTTGTGTTTTCGTAATAGGCGATTGCTTTCACAAAGGTTTTAAACTGTTAATTAAAATTATTACTTACAAGCTTGTAATTGAATTAATAATGTCCGTTGTCACATCTACATTGTGTCTATGCCGTGCTATGTAATCTGAGAGCGATGTTCTAAGCTGAATGGAGACGTGAACCACTTCGGATTCCGTTCACACCTGTCGGCGATGAACTGGAACTAATTAATATTCTTTTGTGCGACATCTACAGCGCTTCTTGTCTGCCGTGCGCGTCTGATGCGCTGCTCGCGGCAGATTAGGAAGCGTGTGCGTATGCTGATCATGAGATTAAGATAATCGACTACCGCAAACACTAAGTTTGTTTTGTTATTTTTTACCGCCTGTGACAAGTAACAACTAAGAAACCTACAGAGTTGAGTTCATATAGCTAACTTGTCGGTGATCTCAGCGGCAGTGGTTATGAAGTTTATATTTGGGAAGCTATCAGGGCAGCGCTGTGGAGCTGCAAGTGACGTCACGCGACGAGCATGCCGAACCGCGCTGATTAGGGAAAGCCTCGTCTAGTCTCCGCGGAATAATGATGAAGGCGCTTTCAAATCACTTTCCTCGAGGTACGTACCCGAGGAGAAATGCGACAATGTTGCACACACTAGAAAGTCTAAGAAGATGACAGCCTTCGACTCCGATGTGTGTTCCGCTTCGATTCTGCTATTTACCTGCACATTTTGGTCAAAAATTATATTAAAAATCAAATTAAGTGAGCAAGTATTCCAAGCATCACTGCCTGCTATGCCTTTACTTTATGGATCTGTAAAGCCATAGGGCTGTGGGCTGTTTGAAAGAGTAACCGTGAATCCAGAACACAAAGGGTAACTCAGGAAACACGGGGGCGAGGGGGGGTTTAATCTGACACTCCCTCCCACTCCACCAATATCAAGAGAAAATATATGATGACCTCAAAACATGGCCTATCTCTATGCGACCATTAAGTAACGTTGATATAAAGAAAAGGTTTGTCACTGGGTGCAAGTGTTATAGGTTAACTCGGTAATACTGTGATAGTCGCATGGGTCGATCTTCAAGGTTAAGCAACGCTTGCCAAGGTGGATGGGTGACCATCTTAACATAACGAGTTTCCTCCGTGCCTCGGAAAGCACGTTAAGCCGTTGGTGCCGGCTGTCATTTGTAGATCTTTGGCAGTCGTTACGGATAGTCAGAAGCCAGTATATCTGACTCCACCTTGCCACGAAGTACCGTGTTACCCCAGTTAATGGGTTGTGGAGGTCTGGTAAGCAGCCGCTCCACGTAAAATACTGGTATTCAGCTAAATCCGGCTTGACTGGAAGCCGACCCCAATGTAGTTGGGAAAAGGCTAGGCAGATGATGATGAGTCAAAGTATTCCTAGCCGAATTCTAGCGACCACAGATAGTATCTGTGGAATTCTGTTCTAATTGAGACCTTTTAACTAAACGTCATTCGCGCATTTAGCCGGTGCCTTAAAGAGGGTTGTTTCAGGCATCAGCACATGACTTCTAAAAGCCAGATTACCAGAGGTGTTACCTCTAAATACTAGGTAATCACTTGTATATCAACTAGAAGGTTTTGTCCCACACAAAAAAAACAATAGCAAACAAGCCAAAACAACAGTTGGTACATATTGAGAGTAACATCATTTAGTAGAGTGGCGCCAAAATTGCCGACGGTGGCCATAAAAGTAACGGTGAGGCGAGCTCCGGCGTCACGAGCCCGCTCATCACATGTGCCACGCACGCCGCCCGAGCAGAAGGTTTACTGCACACAATTACTTATTGGCTCTGCAAATCTTCATCGTCAATCTGACTAGTTCCTCATGTATTGGAGTCGGTTTTCACTCTAACTGGACTGGGCTTTTGGACATGGAGTGACACATGCGCGTCGAACTTCCACAACCCAGTAACCGGGCCACATGACAGAATACAGATACTTAATGGGTATCACTTGCTCATACTATGAGGCTTCTGACTGCCCGAAAAAACTGTCGAAGATTGAGTGCTACTCTTCCTGCAGGGTTGCAATAGGCAAGGAATTGACACCTATCGGTATATATACAGACCGATTTTGATCACTGACTAACTAAATATAATTGTTACAATAACCCCACAGCATCTCCACTGCAGAATAAAAGAAATGAAAAACCAATTTCATTGCAGTTTCTTCTCAAACCACAGTCTTACCTGCGTTTGGGTTGTATTCACATTGAGTGTAACTTCTGCGGCGGCCGGCAGTCGTGAGAGCGCCTCATGCTATTTATAATCATAACATCATCATTGTCTAGCTCGCTGGAAGTCACTACATTGTGTTCCACTGCTCACTATCTCGTGTTATGACGAGGACTGCATGGAGCAATGGCACACGCCGTGTAGAAACCTCTTACTGTTGTCAAAATTATTATTTTATCAATAAAAATCTTTTAATTAAGAACATAATTGATCGTGGAACAAACCAAATACATTTGATAGATGTGCTGTAAACCAGAAGTATCAAACACCAACGGAACATGCTTGTACATCCCTAAAAGATATGAGGAACCTGCAAGGCATTTACTTTTGAATCTTAACAATTTTGTTTGGTGTGGAGTAGTGCTGTTCTGTTGGCGAAACTTAGATGAAGTAAGCATGAAGTGAACAGTCATTCCACTGAAAGCTTTGAACTGAAAACCCACGTCAAGCTCACTTCAGCCAAATTTTCACTGTGAGATGTTTCAGGAATAGCACTATTGGCTAAGGCATGGCAACTTTAGGACTATTGGTGTGACCACATCTGGTCAGCAGATAGATACGTTGCCGGGCCATGTAGAGCGGATGCCGCGGTGGAACTGGAGAAGTGACACCGTCCAGTGTCTCGCGCCCGGCCGGCCGCCGCGCGACAAACAACTTCGTGTACTTAGCCGCGCGGCTGCTGCGCTTGTTAACATGTAGCGTGCGCGGGCGCAGTGTTGACTCGCGGCCGCTTTGACCACGGCAAACATCGCCCAAACAAAGCTCTGCATATAGAACAAGAGGCGAGCAAACACGCAGTTCCCGGTACCAGCACCCGACGCCGCCACCGCACCGCGCGCGGCTGCCAGCGACGCGCACCAGCCCCGGCACTGTTTGTCTATACCTGCTTCCTAAACTACATCACTCGGGATTACGAAACTCGACAGCATGCGACAAAACGTTCGACAATTTTAGGAATCAATCCGTATCTCGTTAATTTCCAAGTTTTTAGAAAACAAAAGAGAGAGTTGTGTTTATAAATTTAATGTATGAGGGACGATGTTATCTCCTAAAGACGCATTTAATGAAATATAGCGAACGCAGCTCTTTAAAAAATGTCCGCGACATCGAGAACGACGAAATCCTTCAAAAACAAAAGCCGTCCGGACTCATCATTTAAGGGCAGGACAGACGAATCGTATCAATACGCTGATGGAACTTTTAGGGACGTATAAAATACGAAGTCATTGTCTTTTTTGCGCGTTCGGTTTGCGCGCGCGACGCGGCCGCGGAATACCAACAAGGTGCGCGGGCGCAGAGGAATGCGCGTGCGCGGGACCCGCGGACGTCTGTCACACGTCGCTCGCATCGCGACCCGCACGCACACCAGCGCACGACTGGGACTCCGCTCCGAGGACTGACTGATGCACAATCTTTCCAAAACTAACGCGAACTCAGGAAAAAACTGTCATTCAAAACCTCATCCCACGACAGCCACATCAACTATAGACTTTAAAGTCAAGGCTATAGAGTCGAGTTCAGATCGCATCGCAGGCATCAATTGTGAATGCTGACGGTCTTTGTACGAGTTTCGGACATGGATTTGCTTAGATAACAATCGCGCTTCGAATGAATCTGAAATGTTGATTTCTTTATCAATTTCTTTTGTTGAGAACGTTGTCGAGATCTCCTCGACTAACGTACTGCGCTCTGAGATTTTATCGCGACTAATTAATTGAGCCCATTAATGTTTACGACGTTTTATACCGTTTCTTTATAAACTAATTGTATTCGAATCTAACCGTTGTTCGCAGAGTTCGGACAGCGCACGGCAGTGTGCTGGTAAGAGCTCACAGTGTGCTGGTAAGAGCTTACAGTGTGCTGGTAAGAGCTTACAGTGCGGTGGTAAGAGCTTACAGTGTGGTGGTTAGAGCTTACAGTGCGCTGGTAAGAGCTTACAGTGTGCTGGTAAGAGCTTACAGTGCGGTGGTAAGAGCTTACAGTGTGCTGGTAAGAGCTCACAGTGTGCTGGTAAGAGCTTACAGTGTGCTGGTAAGAGCTTACAGTGTGGTGGTAAGAGCTTACAGTGCGGTGGTAAGAGCTTACAGTGTGGTGGTTAGAGCTTACAGTGCGCTGGTAAGAGCTTACAGTGCGCTGGTAAGAGCTTACAGTGTGCTGGTAAGAGCTTACAGTGCGGTGGTAAGAGCTTACAGTGTGCTGGTAAGAGCTCACAGTGTGCTGGTAAGAGCTTACAGTGTGCTGGTAAGAGCTTACAGTGTGGTGGTAAGAGCTTACAGTGCGGTGGTAAGAGCTTACAGTGTGCTGGTAAGAGCTCACAGTGTGCTGGTAAGAGCTTACAGTGTGCTGGTAAGAGCTTACAGTGCGGTGGTAAGAGCTTACAGTGTGGTGGTTAGAGCTTACAGTGCGCTGGTAAGAGCTTACAGTGTGCTGGTAAGAGCTTACAGTGCGGTGGTAAGAGCTTACAGTGTGCTGGTAAGAGCTTACAGTGCGGTGGTTAGAGCTTACAGTGCGCTGGTAAGAGCTTACAGTGTGCTGGTAAGAGCTTACAGTGCGGTGGTAAGAGCTTACAGTGTGCTGGTAAGAGCTTACAGTGTGCTGGTAAGAGCTTACAGTGTGGTAGTAAGAGCTTACAGTGTGCTGGTAAGAGCTTACAATGCGGTGGTAAGAGCTTACAGTGCGGTGGTAAGAGCTTACAGTGCGGTGGTAAGAGCTTACAGTGTGCTGGTAAGAGCTTACAGTGTGGTAGTAAGAGCTTACAGTGTGCTGGTAAGAGCTTACAGTGCGGTGGTAAGAGCTTACAGTGCGGTGGTAAGAGCTTACAGTGCGGTGGTAAGAGCTTACAGTGCGGTGGTAAGAGCTTACAGTGTGCTGGTAAGAGCTTACAGTGCGCTGGTAAGAGCTTACAGTGCGCTGGTAAGAGCTTACAGTGTGCTGGTAAGAGCTTACAGTGCGGTGGTAAGAGCTTACAGTGCGCTGGTAAGAGCTTACAGTGCGGTGGTAAGAGCTAACAGTGTGCTGGTAAGAGCTTACAGTGCGGTGGTAAGAGCTTACAGTGCGGTGGTAAGAGCTTACAGTGTGCTGGTAAGAGCTTACAGTGCGCTGGTAAGAGCTTACAGTGCGGTGGTAAGAGCTAACAGTGTGCTGGTAAGAGCTTACAGTGCGGTGGTAAGAGCTAACAGTGTGCTGGTAAGAGCTAACTTGCATTGCTAAGCGTGTACAAAACCTCCCACACGCACACGGCGGCGGCGCGCGGGCGCCGGTTACCGCACGTCTCCCGTCCGGCGCCTCGGCTAATAAACACAACCTATTTTACGAGGCGCACGTAAAGCTGCCTGGAAAGTTTGAAGCTCCACAAGAAAATGCAGCTCATTAGTGATTCCTCGCTCGTCTATACAATATTTATGTCAGTCAGGTGTGTTTTTAGAGCTGTGTCGTCTCGTCACATTCGCACGGCTGGGTTAGCGCGCGGTCACTCGCTGCAGCCCGTGCGCCGGCGAGCGCGGCCGACGGACGATCTTCTAAATTGATATCACGATGATTTAAACCCGCTTTTTTCCATGTAGGTAGAATTCTTATTTTTTCACATACTCGTACAATGCAAATGATCTTACACTTTTGAACATAACACGCAAATACTGTGATTTTCTTACTTAATAAGGTCTAGCAGGCCAGTAGATTATATTAATGTAACCAGAACGACCTACAGGGTAAATCATATTGTCAATCTAACCATTACCGTCGCTGTCACACGACCGAAGGCTAACTAGAAGTCTGCCTTACGACTGTGTCAGATCACTTCCTTCTTAGTTGTGTTTGTTAAACATTAAGTTCTAAACTATAATTTATATATAATATAAAATAATAAAATTATAAAAATAAATTATAAAATTGCAACTGTATTTTGTGTTTTAAATTCTGTTTTCATTTAAAATATTAGGCGTGACTAGGTGACAGGACAGAATGGAAGAATAAAACGTATTGCGCCGACCTCAAATAACACGGAACAAGGGCAGCAAGATGATGATGATTTCATTTAAAATATTGTTTTGGATTGCAATTAACCTGTAAATGGTAACCAGGTAAGTAAACCTGCACTTATGTACCATACTTAATTGTTTCTTTCAAACAATTATGTGTGAACTACTGTTAAATGAAAATGTTCCTTAAAGGTTTAAAAACACCAAAAGTATTTTTTTTAAATACCAAAATAAACTCAGAGGACCAAATCTCTTCTAAAGTACAGCAAACTTTTTGTAATGATCAAATCATATAAGATTAGAGTGTAAGATGTTCTTTTGCGACAAGAACCAAACAGATTTGCATGGATTTATCCAGTCAGTGCAAGCATTTGTCAGTATTCGTGTACTAAATCAACTCAGGACTATTAAAGGAGCTCAACGATTGGACGAACAATTTGTATTTTCATATTTGTATTGAATCCAGTCAGATAGTTTCAAATTAGTTATTAATAGTTAGTTTATTATTTTTAAGATTACTGTATGTGTACTACAATAAAGCCTGAAATAAAGAATTATTATTATTCTCTTTATTCATCTTTTAAATCATATTTGTTACATTTTTGAATATTTTTTACAAAAACATACAAAAAAAAATCATTTAAATACGTTTATTTATTATATATTATTAAATTATTCTCAAGACATAATAAAACAAATATGTCACCTCTCTTATTAGTGTAGATAATCGTATCCACAACTGGCCATCACCCTGCCCGTATACCGTCTGATGGTTGCCTAATGTTAGCACTCATGTCTCCAAGAAGAATGAGATAAGGCGATTTTTTTTTTCATTAACATCAAGGCTGTTGTAACTAGCTTTTTGGGTAGATCCGTAAGTTTGACCGATACTAATAAATTTGCCATGCCACTTGATATTCCAATAAATTCCAGGATCACATCTTACGTTGTTTTTTTTTTAATAATAATCATACTAGCTAGTATCTGATAACTTTGTCCGCACCAGACTTGTGAAACAGCACATTTTCTAATATAAAATTAGCCTAAAGTACTCCTTATAAAGTCAGCTTTTTACATTTCGGTGATTAGTCACACTGAAAAGATAGACCGATGCACAAAAATGCTATTTTTATATTACAAACAGACATTTAAATTTTATTTAACGTATTAACTATGTAAATGTATAGATTATAGATATGTATAGATTACTAGCTTTTACCCGCTGCTTCGTACCCGTCAAATGTTAATCCTTCCCTACCTACCCTACCCTACCCTACCTTCTCTACTTTACCTAGCTTTTTTTTTATTATAATTTTTCTTGCCGTAAAAACCATCTTTGAAATTCGACGAACATTATAAAAAAAGAATTGGCCAAATTGGTCCAGGCGTTGTTGAGTTATGCGCTTACCAACACATTTTGCGATTCATTTTTATATTAAAGAATAAATCTATGTAGATCTATATAGATTTGCCTTAATTTATCCGTAGTCGTAGAGAGAAGTAGTATTTGCCTCTATCTGCTATGATTTGCATTGATATCCTCTTTTAGTGATGACATAGCTCAAAATCCAGAATTCCCGCATCATTTCCTAGGAACTTACACTAAAAGAGGCAATGTAGAACTTATAGCTTTCTTATTTTTTCTCAATTTTGTAGGGTTTATAGACTTTTGGCCCCACGGTGACGGTGACCAACCGCATTAGGGATGTAGTTTTTTTTTCGTATTTTCAGTACTTCTTCTATTTCCTAAAAGTTTCTCTTTCAGTACTTCTTCTATTTCCTAAAAGTTTCGCATTGATTGCTGTACTATATTTGTATAATTTCAATAATAATGATGTAACCATAAGAGAGTCCTTATAGTTTCGACTGACGGACCTTGACAATGCAAATGTGTAAAGTTGTGAATAGTTTAGCTTAAAAGGCTAATGAACTGCTAGATAATCTTTACAGTGAAGAGTGGAAAGGTTTCAGTTTGTTCTTTCTCTTTAGGTACCTGCGGTCTTTAAATTTTTAGTTTGTAAGGGTTTGCTTGCTTGGCCTCGGGGGAAACGGAAAGAGTTCTCTTTTAGCTACCGAATCTAATTTATAAATATTCGAGAAATATGAGTTTATCATATTCAATATAAATATAATGCTTACTTTTTCGACTTTCACCCTTTCCTATAAATTTTAATTTTTCTAAGAAGTATTTTGGCCCATAACAGTAATTTTTAGAAGAAAGGCTTCTTTTTTGCTGATTTCGTAATCGTTTGTACGAGTAGAACTTTTTCGCCGAGCTTTATGCAAAAGCTTTATTCTATGACATTATTATTATTATTTTCCAAACCGACACACGAAACCGAGTGTTTTAAAAAACTTCTTTTTCGTTCAATGTACCTACACTTGATACTGATGCCACGGCATCTGGTTAAAAAGACAAATAAGTTGTAAAGCTACGCAGATTATAAAGATGCTTTGTCAAAAGAGAACCTGATTTCAAACCAGTACAACCTGTCGACAATTGAAAAGCCACTCTTGAAAACCTATTTCTAGCTCTGGACGACGTACCAAGTGATACTTGGTGATTAACTACAGAAACCATGCCAAATGATCACCATACCTACCCTATCATTGGTGGTTTCAGTCTTATCATCCTTTACCACGCCTATTTTTCTCACAAATTGTCATAACAAACCACAAAACATCACTTTGAAATGAATACGAATTATGTAGGTACTCACAGTAATTACTGTTTTAGTCCTTGTATGTCATATTACCATATAGTTACATTGTTTGTATATGCAGATGATTGTTAAAGCATTCATCTAGACTTTAGAGTAATGTCCGCAAAATACGCACTTTATTCGTAGACTTAAAGATACCAGCCCGATATACTATGCTACAGTAGGCAAAGACATCGAAAGTCTACGAACAGTAGGCACGCTACTGAAACTGATACAAAACCGTCTAGAACCTACATTCTTACATCCTACCAAAAGAACTGGCCTACATTAATACAAGACATCGTTAGGGAAATGGGAGAGGAAAGCCTTTGTCCTAAAGAGAATCATGCCAATTTAATAGACATCTTTATCTGAGATAGTCATTACAAACTTGGAGGCTAAATATGATGTGGAGATCAGATGAGATAATGAGAACTTTATTGAACTAAAGACAAGCAGGCGCTCCATGGAAATGACTGTTGATCAGCTGCTTCTGGTAAGACTGGAAGCCAGCAGGGTTGGGAAAGACAAGACAAACTGATCGGCAAGTTTTAACAGATACCCAAGTATTCCACCAAGTCGAGCTGTGCTGTGAGAATGAAGCTGAGCTGATGAGCCTCCATCATCATCTCAGCTTCATTCTCATTAGAACTGCATAAGGAACGTAATGACACTACTGATCATCTATTTAATAAAACAGACAGGCAATGATCAGACAATATATCATACAAATATGACTCATTGTCACTCAGGTCAAATCAGGACATATGACTTATTTTATACCACACTTTACTTTACATAATCTTCTGGCGAAGCATGTCAACGCATGGCCTGTCACAGAAGTGCGAGAGACGCTCTACTCTGCCTCTGGTGGTGGCACTCCGCCCTAGCCGCCACTCCGCAAGACATGTCGTGAGACAGATTAACATAGAGTCTAGCATCTCGGTATCCACCAACATCATCTATCAAGAAACACTCGCTAATAAGAAAACCTATGGCGGGCTATTATTTTGTAAGTGAATGGCTATGACTGTTATGAGTAATGATGAAACATGATATAAATGTATTTGTTCATATTATACTGCTGTAGTAGTTGTAGTGGATGTCTGCGGCGAGCGCACGGGCAGGCCCGCCACCTATTGTGCGCGCGCCGCACCAGCAGCACGCACACAGCGCGTCCGCCGCCCCCACACTCGCGTGTCACTCTGTGACATCACTTTACTTTCAATGTATACTACATTGAACAAGATCGACGGCCGGCCGGCCAGCGCGCTGAGCCGCCGCGTCCCCCGCGCGCCGAGCCGGCCGGGCGCGCGGGGGGCGCGGCGGAGCGCGCCGCCGGCTCACGTTACAGCGGCCGCCGCACAATGAGCAGGCTCGAGTGCTGCCCGTGCAAGTGAGTGCCATTGTTTTTCCTGTGGCGCGTTTTTTCCTCGCGTTTCGGCGGCAATCGTCGTCCAATGGCGTGCGCGCGCTGCGCTCATTGGCGGAGCGCGCGTGGGCGGGACGCACTCGCCAATTCTTCGCGCCTTTTCGCGATCCGCTCGCGACGTTCCTCTGTTTGTTTCTAGAATACGTCCCGTTTTCAAAAATATAATGGCTTCCATCTCATAGACATGGTACAGAGCTTGTACCTGTGCAGCTGTACCCACTACAAATTCGCAATCAAAACTAACTGATTAACAATTTAGAAAATAGCAACTGAATACCAAGTTAACAAATAGTATAAAATACATAATGTCTAATAGGTTACATATTTAAACACCTTAGTTAAATAGGTGAAATATAAGGTCCGCAAGTATTATCTATTAATGAAAGATAACGAGATAT
The DNA here is from genome assembly GCA_030763345.1 of Mythimna separata. Classification (NCBI taxonomy): domain Eukaryota; kingdom Metazoa; phylum Arthropoda; class Insecta; order Lepidoptera; family Noctuidae; genus Mythimna; species Mythimna separata. Next base: position 26,578,497 of record CM061171.1, read on the forward strand.
TAACCTAACTGAGAAGCGGTCCCGTTTACCAGTTTAATCAAGCAGTGTTTTCCTGTGTGACCAGTTGTACCTACATATATTAATATAATCATAAGATGCAGGATTTCCTTTTTCTCCACATTTATCACTAATGTCATAAAAGCTGGATATTTGTAGAAAAACTTGAATCGGTTCTAGAAATTCCTTATTTACCTGTTTATTGACGTCATTTATTAAATATGTTTACTCGCACCACAGCATAAACTAGTCAGTAATTAAGACGCACAGCACTGCACTGCTTTGACAAGACTACAATGTAGATATCTACTTACTTAAACACACGAAAGCAAAGTGCGTCTACGTTCATAGGTATATCTATATTATACCTACCTACTTGCCTTATTATGAATACGTAAGTCAAGATTTCATGGAAATTGCAGACACAAATAGCTACCATGGTTATGAACAATGTTTACGAAGACTCTTGGCATGGTCTCTCTTAGTGAACAAATATCGGAAAAATTAAAAACTTCAGCAGTTGCAGGCTGTCAAGCATAAGTATGTTGGATGTGATCCAGGATAGTGTTCACTAGTTGATTCAAGCTATAGGTATCGCGGGGTTCTGGCATCGTAATCATAACCCACACATATAAGTAGGTACTACAGATATCTAGAAGTTTTTGTCCTAGTTATTATTCTGGATATCAAATTTTAATAATAATCTGTAATCAGATATACAATGTACTCGTATAAGTTACTTCTAGGCAAGTGTGCTTGCCTAGAAGTAACTTATACATTGCACAGTGTACGAACGATTTTTTCGAGGTCAAAAACGTTCCTGCAACTAAGTGAGCTTGGAGGCTTGTATTGATGATTTTTATGGTTATAATTATATAACTAGTTATGTTTTACAGTCGCTAAAGCATTTTTGACTTCATACAACCTACCACTGGCTTGCAAATTGCAAAAAACGTAAGAAAATTTGAATTTCGCGGGCTACCTTTAGCATTCACCTTAACAGAGATGTGAAAAACAAAGTTTGAGTAGAAGTTCAGAATAATATGTTGAAAATCCCATCGGATACATTGTACAAAAGAAGTGCTATTTCTGCAACGCAATGGCCCCAAGCAAATTCAGCATCGGCAAAGATGACAGGCTGTGTATGATGTGATGTTCCACTTATCGTGTGGCGTCGGTGACGCGGAGACCACACGTGATGCGACAGGAAGCATCTCTCGATAGGATCGCTCGTAAAGATAGCGCGGGCGGAACCGGCGGCGTCGTGCTGCGGCGCACGACTGCTGGCGTGCGCGGCGCAACAGGTTCCCACAGCATGGCAGTGCCAGCCGTGCGTGGAGCGGCGTGGACGAAGCGCTGGTATGCTCTGCACCACATATGCAAAATTAAGTTGAGTTCAATCATGTTTCTCTTCCTTGTTACAGCAGTCTCTGGTAAACCGTTTGGTGTGTTACATACTATTTCACCTCTGCAGCTCTGAAAGCTCTAAATTGTATTGAAATCTGTTCTGTTCATTAAACTAGTAAATAGATGATAAAGATACAGCTTAAATAAGCTTAGATAAACATCAGAAGTTTAAAAGGCTTTTAGGAAAAATTGCGCTAGTCATTATGGAACTCAAACCCAGGAAACCAGTTTCTATAGACCTATCAGCCTCTTGTATGTTTTTGGTAACTACTGTACTTTGTGAAAGCACTAATTAGTAGAATGTATCCACACTTAATAGAAGTAATCTCGTTCCAAAGTTTCAAATTTGGAGAGAAGTATATATAGTAAAAGAAAGTAGGTGATTACCGACTCAATTGACCTTGTTTCTGTAAACAAAAAGTACTGTTCCTCAATTTTTCTAGGCACTGAACAAGCGTTTCATAAGATGCGACATGATGGACGATGGACTACTGTACAAAATTAAACGGTTAATTCTTAATTCATTTTTAAACATACCTTCTCCAAAATTTGCAAAATACGTTCTAGCGTACTACTAGGAAGCATCCTCCACTTTTCGCAGTTGAACTACCATACATAATCGCTACTTACGCAGACGAAGGAGCTCTCTTATCAGTACCTACACGAAGACGAAAACGAACACTTGGCATCTAAGAACCTAAGCCAGGCATGTTGCCTTTACTCTGAAAAGAAAGACCTGTCCCTACACAAAAAAAAATACGCAAAGTGTTGTGTATGCATCTGGACCGCCGACCCACATCGCGAAAACATCAAACTAAACGGAAACTACTGGATGCCAGAGTTAGGCACATGCAAATGTATTGGATGATGGGGCGGAAGGCACAGCTATCCTCAACAAACAACGTGACGATTTATATAGCCATACTGAAACTTATATGGACTTATAGAATCGCGCTATGGGGAACAGTGAACAGCAGCTAGTAAACAAAATATAGCAGTACAGGAACTATGAGTATATGAAACATATTATAGGTATAGTACCGTCTACCCTTCGAGGCTTCGGCTACGCTGGCATCCATCGATACAAAGCATCTTTGTGATTCAAACCTTTGCGTGTACCTCTTCATTCCGAATACCGCGTACCTAGAGCTGGTAAGCTTTTAAAATAGAAAAACTTCAGCTTTACAAAGGAGTGCAATACGGGTGTTTCGCATTTAAATCAGCGTCACCCTTCGTGAAATCGTGACACAAAACAAACTTAATATCGCGCGAGGGTCCTCAGCGCCACCCCGAGCCCTCGGAGCTGCCTCAGCCCTCCTCCTCCTCCTGCCGCAGCACAGGTCAGGGGGCGCTCATTATCCGGCGCGGGCGGTGCGAGCCACTCGACACCTGTACCCTGTGCCGTGTAATTGTCTCGTCGCGTCGGCGCCACTCTGGCGAGAGAGGAGCGCGGCCTCCGCCCAGACCCACTCGTGAAATACTTAATGGTCTTTATTTCCTTAAAGTCACAGGTATAACGTTACTTCAGTTTGATTGAAGGGTTCCATGACGATATTCATAACACAGTACTTAGGTACAGGTACAACGAATTTTTGCAACAACAAAACAGTAACAAGGCATTTTCGCTACGTCCTCGTAAACCGTATAGGAAGAACCTGCCATTAAAGCAGTCTACAGATCAGCAAACAAACATATGAGCGTACAAGAAGTAGGCTAGCGTTCGTTAACATCTGTCGGTGAGGGCGAACAAAGCAAGTGATGTGCAAGTACTTGGAGTCGTCGCGTTCAATTGTCAATTAATGTTATTAAAACAATCACGTGGCGTGTTTGTGATGCTAATGCCGGAGCCCTGCACCCCCCCCCCCGCACCTCGCGCCCCGCCACCCCCCTCGCGCTCAGATCAACACTCTTACGGCGGCGAGACGCACTTGAACACAACACGAGCACGGTGTGATGGACGCGTTAATTGGCAGACTGCCGAATACAATCCTTTTGTTATTAACTTTAATTTCAACTGCCACCTCTACATAGCTGTAGCTGCAGGACTGCAGACATTGACAACACACCCATAGAAGACGATAATCACAGACCTTATTTAAATCTTTTGTTATATAAATGTATATAGTCTGTATTTATGTGTAAGAGGAAAATATAATAAATAGTCTTCCTAATCTAAATATTGCACTATACTGGCCTCTAAAACTTATTACCACACTTCTGAAATTGCAATAACTTACTATAATTCGAAATGAAATGTGTAAGAAAGAGAAACTATGTTTTTAAATATAAACTTGATAACGCCTCAAAAAAAGGTTTTTAACAAAAATAATCCTTTCTTCTTTTACTGACAAATCGCTATCTTACTTTTTATGTTATTTTGTTTTCACGATTGCAGCAGTGCTTACCATCAGGTGGGATTGCAGTCAAGCAGTAGTTTATCTATATCTATACTAATATTATAAAGAGGTAAAATTTGTAAGTTTGTATGTTTGTAAGTTTGTATGTAGGGGGTAATCTCTGGAACTACTGGTCCGATTTGAAAAATTCTTTCAGCGTTAGATAGCCCATTTATCGAGGAATGCTATAGGCTATATACCATCACGCTACAACCCACGGGAGCGGAGCAGTAACGAAAAATGCGGGTGAAACCGCAGGGGACAGCTAGTGGTATATAAAAAAAAAAAATTAAAACTTTATGCACTACTTAACGTACAAAGGCGGACTGCCTTAAGCATTTTCTACCAGTCGGCCTTAGGATGTTGCAGAAACAACATAACAGGCAACTTCAAAACATGCATACATGACAAACAAATAGCCATTTAAATTGAGAAACGAATCCATTCTACCAACTTCTTACGAATATGTTCACGTGCCATTAGTAGTGGACGCCATCGTGATGTTCAACAGGAGCGCATTTCAAAGAGCAATCGCCTGAACAAAGACGAAGGAATGGATAAACCCAGAGCGATGCGAGGGATACCGTAGTAAACGATTATTCGTAGACCGGAGATTTTTAATTTACTATGGTCGGAGCAAACGAACTGAATTTGAAAAGTCAGATAGGAAGGAGAAGACGGCTTGTCTAGAAAAGAAAATAAGTTAGTGAAGGCCCTTAGTGCTCTACGCTGACGAATAGGTAATATTTTTTGTCTATGAATTTTATTATCACATTTATTTCTTCATTGATGAATTCTGAATAAAAAAACAAGTTTTCCAGAGCACGCAAACCTTATTTCGTCATCGTCATTTCAGCTGAAAGACATCCACTGCTGGACATAGGCCTCCCCCAAGCGTCAGCACAACGACCGGTCCTGTGCGGCTCGCATCCATCAGATTCCTATGACCGTCACCAACTTTATTTATCACGCTTATTTTACCTGAATTATTTGCAAAAATTAATATACGTTGTACTACCAGTATCGTGGAAGTAATATTGAGAACGCTGGGTCAGGTCTGGGAAAAACCAATCTTGAGAAATCACTACTTCAATTTAGAGTCCAGCAATCCTAAGTTCCAGACCCGAAGAGAATACATTAGTGACAGCAAATTGAAAAGAAGACTTGCATAAGCAAACCTGAAGCCCTACAGCGTAGCAAGTGGCCCCAAATCAAGAGTACACTCATCAAGTAGCAAGACTACTATATCCGAGAACACATACAGTGGGCTTTCTGTTAACCCCACTGTATGTGTTGTTGAGTAAGAATTTAGTCCACAGCCGAATAAGGTCGAACAAGGCAAAGGGCGTACACCTGAAAAAATAATGGAAGAATATTCCCCAACATCGGCTGCGTAAGCTTGTCTTCAGTATGCTAAACTGGCTCGAATCAGCGCTCAAGCAGGCGACAGATAACAGTTACAGAAATGTAAATAATTATGTGTATTATAAGATGTTAAAATCGATCAACAAAGGGTGAAGATATCGATGAAGTAATGATTCGGAATTTAGTAAATTTTTTACGGTAAACTTTGGCGTAGACCGTAGACGTTTTGTAGCAATCGTAGCACTTGCTACGCCGCAGTAGACCGCGCTGTGCAGTCTCGCCGCTACTCGTACAATACCGACACCACACCGCAGGTTCTGCACGACAGAGTTGAGACTTGAGACTTGAGACAAAGACCAACAGTCCCTTGTTCTACGACACACCGTGCGAATTAATGGCGGCTTTACTGCAAAGAGTTTAGAGTGAAATATTCCCAATAAACAGTATTGAACGGTGGTGTGTGCACAGTAGGGGTGTCAATCAGTCTCCGGCGTTGCATGGAGTCGCGTGGCGGCCGGCGTCGTCGGCGCAGATTGTTTGCACAATATCGCACCGAGTAAACAAACACCGCGCCACACCACCAGCTGCAGAAGGTCCGCTACGTACAAGCCACCAAAAGCGTGTGAAATACACGTCTCTATAAATAAGTTATGTTTCCGGTCCGTGCATGAATTTGTGGTTATATTTACGAACGGAAAACCTTACGATGGCTCAGTCAAACAGAAGAGTCACAGACTACTGCGTGAGCTACAGCAAAACTGTATCTCAGATTGTTGTTGTATTTTATTACATAATTACGCAATATAACATAAATACACCAGTAACTTATTTACTGCATACTTTTTGGGACTATCTTACATTAAATGGGGGTACGCATTGTAGTTGGGGCGGTAAAATAATATGCCTAATTTTATTTTATTTGATTCTAATTTTATAATTTAATTTGTATTTATTATTGACATTTTAATTGTAATTATTGTATTCGAATTCTATAATGTAATTGTTATTTATATTCAATTTGTGCACCCACTAACATAGGTTTTAAGTTCCTGTTGTACTAACCACTATGGATCATGTAATCTGACATATAAATAAATAAATAAATAAATAAAAAAAATAAAAAAAAATTAAAGAATATTACAGAGTGGGTTGGGAGGTATTACTTTTTATTGCACAGACCAGATTATTTATTAACTACGAGTTATAAGGCTTATCTGTGATCGTTTGTTGTTGGCGCGGATATGTGTATTTGAAGGTATATAACAAATGAAGTCCAACAGTCACAGCACACATGGTTCTACTGACTGCCACTAGTGTTTGTCGGTGGTGCGCCGGCGCGCGGCGGCCGCACAATGTCTCGGCGGGGTCCCGCGCGCCGCGATCAAAGGGCAGCACTAATGCCATTAAACCGATCCTAATGATCGTTATACGTCAATACTCGTCGCGTATTGACGCGCCGATTGTTTGCAAACCCCTTCCGCTTTGTTCTTCGAATCACAATTATATCGACAAAAGGGTATTGCTGCCTAACCAAAGATTTATAATTATTATTAATTAATTGTTTGTATTCGCTAAAATATGAAATATTTTATTCATAACCTATACAACGTGTAAAGTTAAATGCGCAAAACCTCAGACACTCCAAATGATTTTTATTTCAGTCGACCGCATTCTAAGAGAAAAAAAATATTAAAAAAAATGTAAAGGTGCTGATTTAACTTTCTTTAAAATTCGTATCACATAAGAATTGAAATAAGAACTTTTATTATACCGTCTATAAGAAAATTTAAGTAGGACGACAACCGTTTGTATTTGTTTACCAATTTTGGCAGGGTTGCGAACATAATGGCCCGATTTATTAATAAAATAGAAAAGGTTAACATTTTTACATTTATTTATTATCTTTAACTTTTCTTTAACTTTAACTCAAGTACACACTCTGACTTACAGGCTTTTTTTCTAAGTTGCAAATCATTCAACGACTTCTCCCGCTCTCGAGCGGAGTGGGAGGGGGTGTCAGACTTTTACTGTCTAAAACCTATTCCTATGCTCATTCTTTGCCTTCGTTTCAGGGTCCTGGGGTTCACTTCCATAACCCATGGCCTAGTAGGCTTCGACTATTTCCTGATATCTCCTTGAGGCGCAGGTTACCACACGCCGTCGACGACTTGATCTCGGTCCGGATGGTTACCGCATGGCTGGACGGCGAGCTACCCATTGCTCGCCGTCTGCAAGTGACTGGATATCGGGGTGGTGTCCGAATCCTGGCCACTGTGGCATGAGGAAGTCCTTTCCTTCACGCGAACAGCCAGCTCCTTCGTCAGCATTACCGTCGCCACTCTCCGGATCATGGCCTGTACCAGAGCCAGTCACACGAGGTCGCCCTCAAGACAACACGGCAGTGCTTTGCCCAAGCTTTCTTCCGCATGAATTTTGTACAGGAACCTCCCGAACTTACCGTGTACGGTAAGTACCTACTTCATGTGGAAAGTGAGGACGTCTTGCCAGCCACTCCTCAAAGAGGGTACTTATTGCCATAATTTTGGCGTGCCTTACTTAAAGGCTGATCTACTAAAGACTTTCAGTTTGTAGTCCACAAACGCTAAGCAGGTCAGCAGATTATAGGTACCCTCTGACCTTTTCTATTAACCACTGTAATTTATCGTAGGTATACTTTTCAAAACACTTGCTCAGAAAGTAATACTCTAATTGCACTTCACTTATGTAAGTATATGTACAGACATTGTGTTAACATCACGCGCTAGCTTGTGCGATAACGTACACCTTTTTCAACCGTCTTAAAAAAAAGAAGAAGGATTGAATCCGAATCACAAAAAAAGCTTTTCACATTTTTCATATACTTTTGCAACAAGACCTTGCTTTATGCCAATTGCCATATTTCAGGATTCTAGGTCAACGGGAAGTAACCCGATGAAATTTTGATTACCTTGAGTGTTTCGACCGTATCTTTTTTCATGATCCTTTTGGAGTTCTGTTTTTCCTTTTAAGGTACGGAAACCTAAAAATAAGTAATAACTAGGTATTTAAGTAGTAACTAGGTAAGTAGAAATAAAGCAATTATGTTTTATAAATATCTACCCGTAGTGTAGTATATACCATAGTGAAATCGATCGATATCGATAGATCGAGGTATTCTCAATTTTGAATTGAGAAAACCTCGATCTCTCCCAGAACACCCGATTTGGCGAATATGTCGTCCAGTCTTTAAATTCGAGGCTCTACCTACAAGACAGATTTCTTGCAAAGACTTTGGATTCGCTATTCCGTAGTCCATGTGACGTGCAAAAATAATAGGGCAATGAAAAGCAAATCAGTATTGTTAAAATCAGTATGCAACTTAATAACGTAGGGTTGAGTCGTTCAATCGTCTTAGTTTTTAATTTGTCCGGTGCGGCCGGGCTGGCGGGCCGGAGGGCGGGGTAATCCCGGGCGGCAATAAGCCCGGATCAACCGCTCTAATGAAAACTGTCGCCGACAAACAAGCCCGATAGATGTCGCCGCTAAATTAAACTATTTCGCGAATACATTAGCCGAGCCCGCGCCCGCTCGGACATGCGCCTCCTACACAATTAGACATTTATTACTTTCGGCCCGTCGCACATGTTACCCCAATATTTTTATTACGTACAAAAAGGCTTACTTTTAGTTAAAATTTAATTTCTTATTAGTTATTTAATTTAATGAAGCCGACATAAGTATTAAAACAAAAAAAAATGTAAAAAAACATAAGTACTTAAATGCATTATAACAATATGGTTATATTATCAAACATTACTATTTCCTTTTTTTTTGCGGAGCTCGTGGCTAGATAATAACAGCCGCACAGGTTGATCTTCAAGGTTAAGCTACGCTTGCCTAGGTTGGTCTGTGGATGGGTGACCGTCTTAACATAACGAGTTTCCTCCGTGCCTCGGAAAGCACGTTAAACCGTAGGTCCCGGCTGTCATTTGTAGATCTTTGGCAGTCGTTACGAATGGTCAGAAGCCAGTAAATCTGAGTCCAGTCTTGCCATGAAGTACCGTGTTACCCCAGTTAATGGGTTGTGGAGGTCTGGTAGGCAGCCGCTCCTCGTAAAATACTGGTATTCAGCTGAATCCGGCTTGACTGGAAGCCGACCCCAATATAGTTGGGAAAAGGCTAGGCAGATGATGATGATGACTATTTCCTTTTTTTTTCCTAAATAAGTTGAGAATGACATACAATTTGCATATAAAATCTGTCAGCTCCAGCACATCGGGGAAACATCGAAAGCTTATAAAAATGTTTTGTGTGCAGACGTGATGGCAGATAATTGAGAGATGCCCTCGCCGCGCGACAATGGACGCGGCGCGGCTGTAATTAAAACGCGGCGAGGCGCGAGCCGTCCTCGCGTCACGCACACACGCGCGACACTTACGCCGCGTTATGACCGCCTCGCAGCACAACGTTTTCTCTCTCAATTTTACTAATCAAACATTTATTTAAGTACGTTTAACCCTCCTAAAATAATTCAATTCAAATCATTAGACCAGTATAATATTAGTATAGTACAACTTAATATATTTTTTAATGTTAATCGAAACCGGAAATAAACTAGGAGTCTGCGGAAGTTGCATTAATATCATTAATGTGAAAGTTACTCTGTCTGTCCATTACACTTTCACGTTTAAACTACAGAACCGATTTTGACCAAATCTGATACGGAGTAAGATTGAACCCCAAGAAAGGATATAGGCTACTTTTTATCTGCCTTCAACTTCGCGTCTGCAATAGCCAACATTCACACGGACATAGTACAAAAACAATGGCTTGAATAAAAAAATGCAATTAAAAGAAAGATTGATGAGTTAGTAAATGGTTATAAGAAAATGCAGTTTATGAGCTACTTCCACTGAACCCGACTGGGTGGACCATCTGTCCTAGGTAAACGTAATCATCCACAACTTCGAGTGCAGTGTCCGATCATGTTAGCAGTGTACTTACTTAGTAGTTTACCATGACTTTGGCTTTGTCCATATTTATTTTAAGACCCACTTTTTTGGAAGTTCTACTGGAGTCCTGTCGAGCAAAGTACTGAGCGCCTCCGTGTCTAACTCGTCTCGGGGTTTTGGCAATTAAGAGGCCTATCTCTTCAGACACACAAAACACAAGCAAGCACCGAGCTCATCAGCAGCATATGCTTGATATGCTTCAGTGAACTTTCTATTTTGCTCTTACTGATATTGAAGGTACAGGTAATGGTTCCTCTATTGTGCAAGGGAGAGGCTGCTAGTGCACCACGAAACAATAAATTAAATCCCATTACCACGTCGTGTCATACATTTCTGCACTGTTCAGGGCGGAGGATTTTATTGTGCGAAATTATGATGGCTCTTTTTCCTACCACTACGCTCTACTATCAGAACCAAGTTAAAAGATCATAAAATGTTCTTATTTAGCAGACCGTAGAGATCCGTATTGCCACTAGTAGTAAATCAACAGATACTTCGTGACCCAAAGTGTGGCAGTCGTCACGTAGGATGCAATAAATCTGCGCAGGGCCGCCACTCACTGCTCCCTGCGACCTGCACGTGTTAATAGACATCGATCCCGCGATGTTATCACTTCTATAGAAACGGTCGACTCGCGGCTCTCGGAGACGTGCACCTGTGTCTTTGTGTGTCCTCCTAAATCATATCGCGTCGCAGGAACCCTTTGCTCGATTCTCCACGGACGCCACGGGCCGCTCCGGCGCGACACATTGTTCTATGATTTATGTGGGACACGGAGCTGATACAACGCTAGAAAGGTGTTAGAAATAAGTTCACGGTGTTAATTAGCTGCGAGAAGCATCAATCTGTAGGAGCGGCACGACTCATTCTGTCTGCATCGGTATCTATTTACAATGGATATGGGTTTATCCCGCAACAGAACACGACTAAGCATAAGAAGCACTGGCGTCTTATTAGCCCACTTATTACTGAATAAGTTGGAAGACATTCATTATGCAGTGTGCTGAGTTTGCACGGGCACGCTCAGAATGAGATGATTTTCTGCTGGATGACTGTATGCTGTAATTTTAACATTTAAACAAGATTCACGAAATCTGGACGCGAAGGGTTGTGGATCACAATAACATTGCATACTTAGTTCATTAGCTCGTTGTTTGTAATATAATCAACCTTGTTTAAAAGCAGAGCGCGGGCGCAGGCGGCAGGAGGCACGGGGCGCGCGGTGTGCGGGAGGGGCGGGGTTGGCAGAGCTCATCAATATTTGATCTGATCTGCCTTGCAGATGCGCTGACGCCCGCGCCGGTCACCGCAGCCTCCCTCCCTCCTCTCATTATTATTCTTGTTTGTCAAATTAACCGACCAGATACCTACCTGCCGTACCTACTCTCTGACACTCGGGTACTATCACTTCGAAGAGTTTCCAGTACGATTTAATAGCCTACAAACCCGAGATTACTATATTCATTTCAGGAGCTCGTGGCTAGATAATAACAGCCGCACAGGTCTTCAGGGTTAAGCAACGCTTGCTAAGGTTGGTCTGTGGATGGGTGACCATTTTAATATACCGAGTTTCCTCCGTGCCTTGGTAAGCACGTTAAGCCGTAAGTCCCGGCTGTCATTTGTAGATCTTTAGCAGTTATTACGGATAGTCAGAAGTCAGTAAATCTGACTCCAGTCCTGCCATGAAGCACCGTGTTACCCCAGTTATTGGGTTTTGGAGGTCTCGTAAAATATTCTGGTATTCATTTAAATCCGGCTTGACTGAAAGCCGACCCCAAAGGCTAGGTAGATGATTATGATTCATTTCAACCATCACGAAATCGATAGTGCATAGCTTAGCAATTCTCGAGCTCTCCTCTTAACGTTCTTATCCTCAACATCACCTCAAATGATAACTTCACCTACTGACAGCTCTTAACACTGTGCCGAGCTGGCGTAGCGACCACTGGAGGTGGACTACTCCATTATAACTTCACCTACTGACAGCTCTTAACACTGTGCCGAGCTGGCGTAGCGACCACTGGAGGTGGACTACTCCATTACAACTTCACCTACTGACAGCTCTTAACACTGTGCCGAGCTGGCGTAGCGACCACTGGAGGTGGACTACTCCATTATAACTTCACCTACTGACAGCTCTTAACACTGTGCCGAGCTGGCGTAGCGACCACTGGAGGTGGACTACTCCATTATAACTTCACCTACTGACAGCTCTTAACACTGTGCCGAGCTGGCGTAGCGACCACTGGAGGTGGACTACTCCATTACAACTTCACCTACTGACAGCTCTTAACACTGTGCCGAGCTGGCGTAGCGACCACTGGAGGTGGACTACTCCATTATAACTTCACCTACTGACAGCTCTTAACACTGTGCCGAGCTGGCGTAGCGACTACTCCATTATGGAATAGATGGATATATTTTTTCTTATATTATTTAAATTTTATAAATAGCTATAGTTGAATATTTTTGCAATACATACATGATAAACGTTCTCAGTTTCTCTGCTTTCAAAAATATTTTTTTCAATTTTCTCGAAAACCGACTCTTATCGCACTACGATTAGGTTCAACATGCCGTGTGTATATACATCAACCTCGTATTTTTTTCATTTATCACAAGAACCTTTTTTTCTTTCTGATTTCGTCACGGTCAGCGGTGTTTTGTTTTTTTTTTAACAGTGGCGCATATTTTTAAGGTTTTAATATTTCATGAAAATTTAAATTGTGATAAACAGAATAATTATCATAAATAAATATGATCTACCTACACAATAATTTGTTGTTACCAACGAATTAACATTTATCTGTGTTCTAAATTCAAAAATATTTATTCTTTCTATATTAGGATGTATTGATTTGTTACCTTTGCTTTTCCTTCAACCTGCAAATATTAGGAAAAGAAATATTATCTGACTCATTTGTGTTATTTGTGAGAAAAGTGATTTTTTTTTCTCTGTCGTAATTTTATTTTTTCTTAAGTGTATTTCTTCGTAAGTGCATTGAAAAACGTCGTTTGATACACATGGTCATTTGTCACTGCAGAATTTTGCCTCGGTTTTCTGTCTGTCTGTAAAAAAAAAGATACGGCCGTTTATGTCGCTAAAAACGTACATTTCGATATTCTCAATGGAATCAAAATTGATAGGGTACTTCTCGTTAACCTGAAATTTGGCATGAAGCAAGGTCATATAGCACAAATATAAGAAAAAGTCCGAAAATTTGTTTTCACGTAAAAAAATTGCAATTTCGAAAAATTTTCAAGACTCAATTCCAGTATTGAAATGTTGAACCCACAGTGCGCGAGTCGGCGAACTAGACCGATCTCGCCAATACTGGTAGACGCGAACCCGCGGCCGATGAAGACAGTGGAGGGAGATCTTTGTATGATAATTAGCTCCGTGCAACGCCTCGGATTTCCTGATTGGTAATGATGTGCATGTACTTTTAATTAAATAAATAAAAGGGCTTGCTAATGATGATCGTATGAACTATCGCACATATGTGTCTGACACGAGAAATTTATGCGAAAAAACATGTTTCTATGATTCCCCTTCCAATTTATTTGTCAATCTGATTTACCATCAAAACAATATATTGCAGATTCCCACGCCATCTACTATAAAGATTAGTTCGGAGAATGGCATTGTTTACAACGGTGAGAGATTACCGTTATTACAGAAACGAATGGCGATGTCAGCGGCGCATGCAGGGTGCGCGGCTTCGCGGAAGCACCGACCTTCAGCTGAGCCCGCAAAAAACGCGTGAAGCGTCCGCGAGGGCAGGTAGACCCCGCGAGCACCCGGCCAGGTAGACCCCGCCAGCACCCCGGTACCTGACGCGCTACCAGGCTCCGCGCCGCTACACGTCTCAACTGATATTTACTAAGACTTTTACAACGATACATATATATAATATATATATGCGTCACCTACAGGACGACAACGGTATGTGCATCATCCGCAGTACGACAGTGTTTGTGCACGTTTTGTAGCGTGACTGCTCTCTGGACAGCACCCGGGAGAGTGACTACACGTACGTTACACTATGATAAATTAGGCTGATGGTTTGTCGTCAGTTCATTTAAAATTGTCAGTCTGTCTATCGTTTAGTTTTTTATTATTTTCATCTAAACAAAAGTTTTCTCGTGGCGGCACAGCGCGCGGCCCGCGGCGGCCGCACAAAGCACTCGCACAATGGCTGACCCGACCTCGTCTCACGCTACCTCAAAAAATCAACAAATTATGTTTTAGGAAAAAAACCAGTTGAAAATATGTGACAGGAGCAATTTCTTTAAGTTCCCCATATAAAAGGATCGCAGCGTGATATATGGCGAGCGGTCGCCGTGATTTATACACACATACACACTGCCGCGCACTTCATAACGTGAGGCGAGGCGGAGCAGCAGGCAGGTCCTGCGGCATGTGCCACTGTGTCTGCCGCACCATCACGTACAACAATATGGACCCATGGACTTTGAGGACCGCAGCCATTATGACTGTGATGGACTTATCAATGAGTTTACCACCTATGTACTCGTATACTCTTATAGTTTTTTACTGTCTGCTCTTTTGAACGATAATCCTACATTTATACAATCGATATTTCATCTTTGCGTAGCTTTAGTTCTTGTCCGTTGACTGAGAGCAATTAGGGCCATAATTTCGGATATTTCTGCTAAACGTAGATACGTACTTGTAAGTAATTCTGTGGGAAGTGTCCCGTGAGTGCGGCAGATAAGATGAGTAAGTGATGCGTGGCAGGTTTACAGCGTCATCGTTCGGCCGTAACTCGTGCGCGCAGTGATTGCACGTAATCACCGGCGCCGCACATAGCTGTACGTACACATGCGACGTATCTAGCGTGTTATGATTAGGCGGGATCCAGTAAATCAATGTTGTCTTACGTATTGCTCATCTCGATCTGTGATTACATTAGCTGAGGATGTGCATAGAGTGGCTCGTGTCTCCAGCCGCGGTGGCTGCGGTCAGACATGCGGGTTTATATAACTTTGGTATGGAAAGATTTTTTCTTGTTGGTATGCTTAGTTGAATATGATGTCAAGACACGGACTTATAATTCGGTACAAGAGCAGTGCTCTACTTACAGTTATTATAACAGCTGTTCCGTGGCGTATATCGTTGAAATCTAATTGACTTGAAGATAACATTTGGTTCATCTTCAAGTCTTTCGGTTTCCGAGAGTTGTGTCCCTTTTCAAACCGACTTAAAAAAAACAGAAGGGTATCAATACAGTTGCATCTTTCTGTTTGTTACCGCCATCATTTATGGGCCAATTTGTATTTTTATTTCTTTTATAGTCCAGTTTGAAAGCATATCTTTCAGATTAGTCCCATTTTTGTCAAAATACAGTTCATACGGGATCTATAAGGAAACTCCTCAAATATTATAGGCAAATATACCTACAGTGGTTTTGATATTTTCACCGAGAACTCAAACATCTAGTGTAAAAAAGCATCACTTGATGAATTAATATTAATGTATCATTTTAAATTCCGCATTTAGAATTGTCATGAGATGCACTTTGGCAGTGTCATTGATGAATTGTCACGATGCCCATAGAACTGATGTGATGATGGAGCAGGAAGTTGGAAGGAAGGCATGGCAACTTCAGAATAAAACAATGTCAAAGTCAAAGTCAAAATATTTTTATTTCACATAGGCCTACATGGGCACTTATAAAACTTCGAAAACAAATGTATCCTAGCAGTGGCTAAGTAGAAAAGTAATGATGATATTGGTACTCTCGCTATAAATGTATCACGACTAAAAAGTATCAAATAGAAAGCTTTTTACAAAGTTCAAAGGTAAACAACCAACTTCAAGACAAACTTTTTTGGAAAAAGTTTTTCATTAAAAAAGAATAGTAACATCATCTCTGGTGAGTTCCCGGCCGCGCGGTAGTTAGCCGCGCCACATCTGTCATCCTGCCGCGGGAGGACGCAGGGAGGAGCGGGGGGGGGCAGTAGTTACTGCCTAACTAACTATAAATTACAAGGTCACCAATTAAGATAACGCTCCGCACGCTCAGCGCACTGCAGCACGCGACGTCACGGACGGAAGCACCTGCCTCGCACAGCCTCCTCCGAGCAAGATAACAATATCGTCGCGTGGAGGCTCTTTACCACAAAAAGGACGTCGATAGTAGCGTGGAAGTTAAAATATCCCCAGGAAAGGTATGAGTGAACAATCGACAATACCTTGGATTTAAAACAAAAACATGAGTTATATGAACAAAACGGTCGGCGTTCATTGTGCGGGTGGCTCGGGAGCCATAAGTTACATGCGTATGAGCGGCGCATCGTTACAGGAAATAAAAGAGAAGCGGCGGAACAATAGCGCGGTCAATACGGTAGCGCGCATTAGCATATCGCGCATCGAGTCCCGCGCCGCCCCGGGCAGCCCCGAGCCGCCCCGGGCCCAGGGCTGCGCCGCACTGCTTCCACTTCCTCGGCGTTGTCGGTGGCGCTGACACTCAGGGTGCATGTTCTGGAGCGCAGCACCGCACTCTAACCCTGCTGGCAATGGTACAGTCATACCCTGTGACCCATTCAACATATCTAACAAACTACGCTGCAACAGGACCTTAGTCAGTCGGAGTCGTCTATGACTGTGTCTAGATCTCTAACTTCTACACATTGTACTAAATTAATAAATTATTTAAAATAAAAACAATCGCTCGCGCAAAACAGAACAGAAACAAACAACAGAATAGTGGTAATATCAACCACTTGCACAGTGATAGGTGGATAAGCAGAAATCCACTGCGTGTACACTCGAAAACAGCATTAAGAGGCCATGACAGTAAGAGGGGACGACGCGGCTTAGACTCGCACCGCGAGGGCTGGCTCGAGGCAGCGCGGGATCAGAAGGTTCGGAAGAACTTGGAAGAAGCTTTTACCCAGCTATGGGACAGTAAGGGCTAGAAAACACTGAGGAACCGCTGCCCACACAGTAGGCAACTGCTACCAAAGATTTGAGCACAAGAATAAAGACGAGCATAGCACTCAGGCACAACATTCAAGCACCTGAAAAAGGCCGCCGACCACAAGTGAAGGAAGGAATCATAGAAGGAAAAATCTGTTTTGTTTCTTGTAAAATTTAATTATTGTCACGCAGCCGCAAACAACTTTCTGGGTTTGAGTAACAGTAATAGAACATTATTTTATGTATGTCCTAAAAAACCACTTAATTAGAACAGTGTGTGTGTATACTTTATGCACTCTCAGTTTTGCTTCGAAAATCTAGATTTAGGTACTGAACTACCGACTCAGCGATAAATCCAAACTTTAGATCGTAAGATTTCTGGATTAGCCCAAGATGGAACAATTAAAATAATTCATTAAACGTTACGTGAACTTGAATGTATGAAGCAGCCGTTCTTATTCACGATTTTAGGATTGTCCGATAGTACCTAAAATGTGTTTTATGAACTGCTTGTTTTTCTTCCCGACTTGTACGCCAGTCGGGGGCGCCGCGCCAGCCCTGCGGCGGCACAAATACAACAATACTTGTTTATCGTATCGCGGCGCACACGATATTCTCACTAGCTTTGTTCGCCAACTTATTTGTAGTACTTTTTATTAGGCCCAGCATCCGAACGCAAATAAAATATACCTATTTATCGATTACCAGCTTGAAGTACCTACTTAGGTAAATAATACCCTTTCACAAACATAATGTCCCATTTTCTATAGCAGAAATCCAAATATCCAGATATAAATCCAGACGTCCAGTCTGTCTGAAAATGAATATGACTAACACAAACATCATACGATTTCAGACATTCATACTTACAATTCAAACATTTAAAATAAACTAGACATTTATTATAAAGATTCTCACTTGATAACTGTCAATAATTGTGTATTTTTGTGGATAATGATCGGAAAATATTCCAACTGGAAAGCACATACTCGTACTGATAAAATTCTTGCAAAAATAGATCGTCATACATACTCGTATGTCTTGAAAAGAATTAGACAAACGGTAAACTGCGATATTGCAATGCTGGCCTACCATGTATCATCCGTACTTAGAATCTGTATTTATATGTGGTTTTTTTTCTGGTAGGGGAATCATCAGAAGTAACTCGATAGATTTTGACAAATTAGGGAGAGTTTTTTTTTTGTATTTACAGCTCAAAAAAATTCTCGAGCAATTAGTGGAGTTAGCTTTTTAGACATCTGTAAACTTCTATTTCAAAAACTTAATTTGTTACATTTGCCATGTTTATATATTTACAGATTTTTGTGTTTTAGTTATGAGAAACTACAATGTATTCGAGACAAACACTGACAGGCCAAACAGCTGAACACGGCATAAACACAGACTTCGGCTGCCACCATCATCATCTACCTAGCCTTTTCCCAACTATATACGGGTCGGCTTCCAGCCGGATTTAGCTGAATACCGGTATTTTACAAGGATCGGCTGCCTACCAGAACTCCACAACCCATAACTGGGTTAACACGGTACTTCATGGTGAGACGGAGGAAACTCGGTATGTTAAGATAGCCCCCATCCACAGACCAACCTTGGCAAGCGTTGTTTAACCTTGAAGATCGACCCGTACGGCTGTTTTTACCTGCCACCAATTAAAATAAAATTATTTAAGAAAAATGTATACTGCATGTCCATTTCTATCTATAATCATTTATCAAATACTTTACTAGACTGGTAATGTTTAAAAAGAAAAAAATATACCTAGACGACACGTTAATAGAATTTGCAAGTTGACTGTGAATATAAATATTTTCACGCCATGTTATGGCAGGATAGCAAGACAAGCCGACCCCAAAATACATGGGAAAAGGCTAGGCAGATGATGATGATGATGTTATGGCAGGATATGCTGAAACTGACAGAAGTTTACGTGGTAACTGCCGAACTCAACCATGGCGGATATCACACGAACCATGAACTTGCTCATAATCAGTTGACCCACGTATAATATACGTATTATAATTCACGAACGCCGAGTTTCGGGCCGGCCAAGGTCGGGCAAGATTTTATTCTACAACTACATTTTTTGCCGAATTTTTCCAAAACGGAAATCGAACCTTCAAGTGATCCTGAACGTTATCCATAAATAGATAAGGCAAGACATTTATAACTATTTAAATAAGTAACATAAATAGGCCAAGGCGTGACACACATTGTGGGTGTTCCCGATGGCCCCTAGTACAGATCCAGGAGATATTTCCGTTCACAACATTTCTCCGAATCCTATCACTCAACTATATAAAATTATTATCATTTTAATTGTTTCTTTCTTTTTCCTGTATCGTCGGTGCATTCTCATTCACAAACATGTAAACTCACATACATAAGAAACACAGACCCGTAACAACTATCTAAAGGCAGCACAAATATTTGTTCCGTGCGGGAATTGAACCCGTGACACTCAGCTCACCAGTCAATCGCTCAACCTCTGCGCCAACAGTTTTATCAAAAATAAATCGTCTTTATTATGTAGTTCCTACTCTAAGCTACATTAATAATAAGTAGAATATTTATGAAGTAACAATATCCAGGGAGGAGTTCCGGATCCCGAAATGCTATAAGTAGTTTTCAGATTAATCTATCATGAAGAACGCAGTTTGAAGAAGAGTGCTTTGGATAAATCGTAAAAAATGTTCAAAGCATCGTAATTGTCTTCCTTGCATTATAAATATTTCTTCAAAGTTAAACATGGATGTGGAACGACACTTGTTAAAATCGAACTGGTTAGTATGTAATAATTTGTCTATTATAAGTATCTGTATTTCTCTAACATAAACTTCTCAATATTTTACTAAAGTTGGGTAGCACTGAAGTAATGGCAAGGTAATGGTGTCAGAGAGATACCAGGTTTTACGAGTAGTAACTGCCTGTCTGATCCCGATGGATGCCCAGTAACAAAATAAGACGACCCAGTGGTAAGACTGAAACTTTCAGACTTCTAATCAACCTTCTGTTGATTTAGAAAGCAACACCGCCGACGCAGTGACAGCATGTATGTACGTAACAGATGTCGGATGGCCACTTATCTGACCACGCACCGCCTGGGGGCCCTCGGTAGCACTAAGCTCTTGGATGGCTCCTATTATTAATTAGCTACCAACTATGCAACAAATCAGTTTACCTTTCCTTCCCCTCTTAATACGCAATACAAAAAAACGTATTAAATCTTTTGACTAAAGTTGTCTGTTTTAGTGTAATAAAGTATAAAAAGACGACTGAATCAAAAGTGTTCAGTAGCATCAGGTACCGGACACGTGATCGAGTGTGTGAGATCGAAGGTAGTCGCCAGGTACGTACTGCGCGGGCCTGGAGCCGCTGTCAATGAAAAATAACGCGTGTCGGCGTCACGTGCGCCCACGTGACCCATTACCATGCATTAGACTTGAGTGACAGCGCCCGGAGATTTCCAGAATAATCCATAGTGTTCCATAGGCATGAGGCGAGTCCTTCAGGCACCCGCTACGTGCCCTACTTGTAGGGTACCTACCTCGCCGCGTGACTCTACGCCTTGACATCTGGGTACTGCTTAGGTACTCCGGCTCCTGGAGGAACGTGCTACCAACAGTAAGTGATACCTACTCGTAAAGTTGCATATACGTACCACACATGTGTTTCTACATAGCATATACAGGAAAATGACCCAATATTATATTTTACGCAATAAATAAAAAATATATCAAGTACTGATAGACCTTAAAAAACGAGGCCAAACGTACTTGAAACACAAAATAATGTGACGCGTTATACGCCTGTCTATATAACAAACGATTAATTACTACGGTCAAGATTAATAAACAGAACATTAAAAGCAGAAGATTAAAAAAACATGGATGTAGAGACAATATTGTGTGGTAGGAACAAGTAATTCAGCTGATATCGGCGGCAATCAGAAAATTGCAGCGTGTTGGCGAGCGTCGCGCGGGAGCTTTTTGCCGGCCGTGGCCCCGAGTAATTCCCAAAATGGCCCCTACTCTAATGTATAATTCAATCGATTTCATTAGTTGAAGTTTTTCAACGTCGCCGGGTCACCATAACAATACATACATATGTATGGGCCGCTCTAATAAATTGGTCGGAGCCGAGTTTTTAGCGCGTCGTCTGGTCCACGGCGCTCCTCGCGAGCTGCACCGCATCATGTCCGACGCCGAGGCTCATCATGGATGTAATTAATTACTCACTCCTTGCAGCACTCGTCAGCCGCGTAGCCTGCCCAACTGTTTACAACACTAACAATAACTTTACGCATGAAAACACCGTGAATACTATCGTTCTCAGATGATAGAGCTCCTTGTTGTGGTTAAGTATAATCAACACGTTATTCGCTGAAGAATGTCCATTCAAGCCGAGTCACTGAAAAAGGCGTAACTCGAAGTTCCGACCCGAGACGAGAAAGCCTTAATCACGGGGAGTGTGCATACATACACATTACATAAATACTATCATCTATCGGTCAACAGGATCTTATCAGTTACACATTACAAGTGGCTTGAATACCACGCCTATTAGCCACGTCCGGGCCTTGGTTCTTATACACGATTGATTACAATAAAGAGTTATCACACTTAATCTAATCGGTTTAATACAGTCCAGCCCTGAACCATTGCGAATTGTGCATTGGAGTTACACCGCACAGAGAAGAGAGTGTTATTCACAGAACCAATTCGGTTTTACGAGTATGCCTGGTCGGCATACAACGGATGCCATTTTTGCTATATGCCAGCTGTGCGAGAAGTACAGAGGTGCACATAAAACATACTGAATGAATGATATTCGTTGATCTCAAAAAGGCATACGACCTTCTGAGGCTCAGTGGTGGGAAAGGTGTGTCTGTGTCTGGGGGAAGTATGTGCAGTATTTGCCGGTGACATTATGCTGGTTGTGGAGAGTGGTCTAGAGATCCAGAACAGATTGGAGGAGTGTTGGCCTGAAATTGAGTAGAATCAAGACGAAATACTTGTTCTGCGATTTCGGCGTTCTCTCTAATCATGTGCCTTAAGCCCTCAACGGGCGCCTACGGCTCACACCGATCTGTTCCGAATTTCGGTACCTCGAGTTGCTTGTCCAAGGGGATGGTGAGTAGACCAAGTTTTAACACGTCAGATCAGCGGAGGATGAATGAAATGGCGACAGGTCTCGGGAACAACTTGTGATCCACAGATGCCCCTCAAGTTGAAGGGTAAAATCTACAAGTCCGTGATAAAACCTGTCATACTGTATGGATCAGAATGTTAGGCGGTGAAAAACATGGATGAAAAAAGATTGCATGTAGCGGAGATGAGAATGTTGAGATGGTTGGTGAGATGTGTGGTGTAACGAGAATGTATAAAGTGAGAAATGAGTATATTAGAGGAAGTTTGAAAGTAGCGCCAGTGACAGAAAAGTTGAAAGGAAATCGTTTGTCTTGATATGGTTATGTGAAGAGGAGGGATGAAACACATGTTACCAAAAGAGTTCTGAGTTTACATGTAGGTGGATGGAGAGGGAGAGGGAGGCAAAGGAATAGATGGATTGTGTGAAGAGTGATATAAAACAAAAGGTAGTTATTCCTGTCATCGGTCACACTATCACAGTGTGACCGATGACAGGTGGAATTTGTCTTTTTCTTCTATATTAAGATCTTTGTACCTACTATATTTTACGCAAATAAAAGATATTTGATTAGTAAGTACTCTTATTATGCCGCTACTACGAATCGTTCGTTACTACACCAATGTTTCGGTAGAGCGCTCAGTGAGCAATTAGTTACATCTAATATAATTAGTTGTCATGAAGTAGGAACTTGGCTACAAACAGAGCTGGAAATACGTTAAACTTTCTACTATATTCAGTAAAAATGGCCGAAGCGTTCCCATAACATTTGATAAAAAGCTCCCATAATACAAACATTAAGAGATACCCGAACGGAAAACAGCAATCCGAGTCACGCGACCGACGGATGATCCGCCGACTTTTTTACGACAACAAAACATTGCGGAAGCTATGTTTCAAGGACATTACGCACAGATCATTAAACTCCATTCTCCTCTCCTAAGTGAAAGCGTGACTGTATTTATTGCAGTACGCTTTGACAACCCTGTCCGGCGGCGGCGACTCCCCCGCGCCTCGCCGCGCACCGCACTCTCGACCTCAAGCACACAGCCATACAGTCGCTTGTTCGCTGGCACGCTAGACGTGGAGTCGACACATTCGCGGAGGGTTGTCGATCCCAAGAATGATCTCGTGAAAAGTTATATAGTGATTATTTTATGACGTCTTCATCGAGGGCGCATCGGTCACGGCGCGCGCGCCACCGAGCTCGGCGTTCATACTAGAGTGCTTCCAAAGAGGGCAGAAAGCCGTTATTGTTTGTTCTGTCGTGTACTCATGCTATAAAATAAAGTTCACAAGCTGAGGCGGTTTATTTGAAACTAATGTCGGGGATAAAGTATTTACTTTGTCCCCTAACGTATTTACGTTATTTGCTTTATAGGTCCCTATGACCTACAGGGATTGGTTACGTGCAAATACAACAGTAAAACTCATGAACTTAAGAGAGAGAATTCGGTGCGGCTTCTCATGCGGGGGTGTATTGACACTAAACATACCGAGATATACCTTGTCGAATGAGGTCCCTACTTTCTTAAAAAACAATTTTTACAAAAAATTATAAGTATTAGACTTCCGGAATTAAACTTATTTTGCAAGTTGTAGTGTTTTTTCTTTGAAATAAATTGTTAGTTATACTGAGTCAGTTTTTTGGTAAGGCGCGTATAGGAATATGAAAATTCCCAACGATCTAATTTACACATTGTTGGTGCTGTCTTTGAAATAAGGGTGCACGTCTGCATATCCCTTCAGAGCGTACCGGTGTGATGTTATATTATGAAATGAGCAAACAATAAACAGTCATGGAGTTGCGGCGATGTCTGAAGATCTTCTAGCTATCATTTACTGAAGAGCCTCATTGTGTATCTCCGAAGTTCTTCATCGGAGTTTCATAATACCTACTTATTATATTTTAATAAAACCGACGAGTTAACTCGATCGATTTTTGCTTTCTTATGCATGTCCTATGTATCAACATACCTACACATTTTTTTTTTAATTGTGCCTATTTAAATATAAAAATTAAGAACTGTCAATGTCAATGCGGTTTTTAAATGTAGTGCAGTTAGATACAATGTAACCTGATATATCACAGGGTGAAAACAAGGGTTGATAAACACGTTGATCATTGTTTACTAATAGAAAGCAAAAAGATTTACAAAAAGGTTACCTACTTTATACAGATTTATGTTATTATTTTATACCTACTTACTTTTGTAATAAAGAATATCATTAAAGAGACCGAAATATATTCATAATATTTTACTTTATTTATTATTTTAAAGACCCCTTATAATATTATATAATTTAAAAAAATACATCAAAAATACAGTTTTATAAGGTTCTATTAATAAACAACGATCAAGAGCTTTCAATCGACCTTGCTTGACTGTTCAACCAGTGTCGCCTGCATCAGACTTCATTGTATCCTAATAATTAGCCAAGTCGGTTGACTTTTTAGAAAGACTATACCTAACAATATTTCATGCAGTAGCTACATTTTGATTCCTGCTGATCTTGGGTGTTTCGTGTAAATATCATCATCACATTAGATTTCTCTCTCTCGCAGATCTGTCGCGCACACGACGAAAGTCAACTTAATTAATAGTTTAGGGTTTTTCTCCTCCTTGCGGCATATTCCTCAATGCTGAGGGTCGTGACCTCCCTGCTTCATCACCTTAGCCCTTATGATGTTCCTCCATCTGTTCCCGTCTTTGGTGGTGCGAAGGGCATCGTAAATCGTAGAATTAAGAGCGATGCGGATCTGGTCGGACTAACGTATTAAGTTGCGCCCGCGAGGCCTTTTCCTATCTACTTTACCAGTCACAATGAGCCTTTCGAGGCTGCCACCGTCTTTCCTTGCAATCTGACCGAAGTAATGTAGAATCCTGCGAAGACACTCGGACGACAGCCGAGACGAAATTTGAAGCTCTTGCAAGATGGATACGTCGGTTCGAAATGCTGTCCCAGGGACACGGAGCATCTTTCTCCAAGACCACATCTCAAAGGCGTCGATGCGTTTGCGGTGCCGAGACCAAGTCTCAGTACCATATAAAAAGATCGAAACGACTAGTGTCCGTATCAGTTTGGTTTTTGTCTTAACGGAGATGTTGCGATCCTTCCAGACCTTATCAAGCTGAGCTATGGCGCTCTTAGCCATGCCGATTCTCTTGCGAACTTCTTTCTCGCACGACCCATTGTTACTGATGATGGAGCCCAGGTAAAAAAAAAGGTTAGGGTTTTAGACAAATAAAATAATAATAATTACTTATTCAATATTCAGTTTATTTGCACTAGAACAATTTCTAAGTAGGTACTACGTTACACATTTACTTCTTTAATGTACTTACACAAATAGTTTTACATACATATAAATAGGAACCTGTCGTATGATGCACAACCATTTAGGGTAGAGCATTGATAATAAGATCTAAATAAATGTCTCCATTCAACCTTTCTGGCAAAAAATATGGGCCGATGAGATTGCGTTCAATAACACCAGCTCAAAACTTGACACTGGAATGCAACTTGGTACAACGACAGTTGAAATAAGAAACTAATGTCGTGCATGCATACGAAATGGAGGAGGTCAATGCGAACAAAATTTATAACTTTTTTTAACTAGCCTATTCTGTCCTACTGCTGGGCAAGAGGCTCCCCCCATTTCTTTCCATCTCTCCCAGTGTTTTGGCTCCTTTTTTATAACTTTAATAAAAACATAGTAACCTTAACAAGTCTTCTCTTAACACTGACTCTTCTAACTAGTGTTTTGACTACATAATAAATAATTTCTATGACATGTAGCATAGGTACCATTAGAAAGGATATCAACCAAAGAACTTTTTAAAATAAAGCTAAGTTCAAAATGGCTCTTAGTATTTAAAAAAAATAAACTTTGGAAGTTTGTAAGGAATTTTCTTGAAACCAGTTGTTTAAAACAAAGATGTATTTGAATTTTAAGAGACTTTAGAGAATACAAAAAATATTTTGTGCCACTACACCCACAAACAAAAAAGTTATTTGGAATAGGAAACATTTTGGGAATTTTTTTCTTTAAAAAAAAATCATACGTAACCAACCGTGACATTTGGGACAAAGTGTGCATGGGTAGAGCCTAGCTAATGACCTCACAAATCCCTGGAAAAATTGTGTCAGTCCATGTGCCAAATACCCTGTATAAAATCTACATATACTCGTACATATATTTACTGTAGACAGTCAGAGCACAACAAGCGCCACAGAAGGTAGCGAGCAAAACCAAAACCGATAAGAATATGTGTGACGTTACTTGATATTCTACTACATTCATATTTCTTACGTATGTTTTTTAATATTAACCAAAAACTAACTTGATAGGTAAGTACACGTGTAGATCATAGTCTACACGGGTAGACCGTGTGTAAGTATAGAATCGCACATAGGATACCTTTTATCCTGGGGGTATATTGCCTTGGAATAATTTTCTACTATCACGTGGGTGAAGCCGCTGGCAGCAGTTAGTTTATCGTATAACCAAGTACCTACTCCCTCGTAGGGGCCCCACAGGGTCGAAGTCTACTGTGGACTGGGACGAAAGTGAACTCCGGGACTCTGGAATCAGGTCTAAGAAGGAACAGGAGTGAGTTTTGGTCAGTAGAAGTCTGACACGCCCTAGCGCTCCGCCCAGAGCGAAAGAACTCATTTTGATGATCTCCTACTCTCATCTTCGCTTCTCAGCTCCGCTTACGAGTCGCGAAACTAAGCGGACGTGTGTTCTTGATTATTATGAAATAAACAATTACGACAATTAATTATAAATATTGCTCCGTCAGTATAAACTCAAAGTGTGTCGCGTGTGTTTTAGTAACAAGATGAAATAAATAGATATTTATAAACAATCAATAAAGTGTATTTGGTAAGATGTCCAACCCTGGAGCGAGCCCGTTTGGTCGAAGTCAATTATTACGGCGAAGTCCTCCACCGACGCCTACCCAACCATTACCCCCTAGCGACCCAAACCCACCAGCCCCCGCGGAGAATGAACTGCCGAGTGAAGTTATATGTACGCAGGAGGTACAGAAGTGGATGGGATCCATAGATGCAATTCTGCAGGAAGTTTGCAATACAGCCGGGGATAGTAAGATGAACTCGGACCAGAAACTTCGTGTCTCCGCTCTCTGCCGTAAGGTCTCAAATGGGACGGCTCAGATGGCCGTGTTATACCAATCTCTGAAGACAAAAACTATCTTGGCCCATACCACAATTCAGCATCTTCAGGCTCAGCAGAACGTCGTGAACTCTCTCCAGCAATTCAAAGAGGTCGTCGAAACAAAATTGAAGCCATCAGAAATTGCAGGTTCTTATGCTAGTATGGTTAAGAAAGGTGCCGACATCGTCCGTCCTGCAAATTTGAGCTCAGTCGCCATCTATCCCAGCGATAAGACCCAAACAAGTGACGAGACCAAGTCTCTAGTGCAAAAGATTATCTCCCCAGAACAACTGAAGCTTCATGTTCGTGGCCTGAAGAAAGTGAAAAATGGGGGAGTTTTGATAAGCACCGAAAACAAAGGCGATATAGACAAACTTAGGAATTCGGAAAAACTAGTATCATCTGGCCTTAAAATAGAAGAACAATCCAAACGCCGACCTAGAATTGCTGTCATTGGTGTCCCCGTCGCTCTCACTGAGAAGGAGGTATTTGACTGTATATACGAGCAGAATCTTTCAGACAAGTTGCCGAATATAACTCGTGAGTCCTTCTTAGATAGCATCAAATTGAGCCATAAATCGGGTAAGAAAGACCTTCCAACATGTAACTACACACTGTGTACGAGAGTGCGCAAATTAATATACGTTTTTAAAAATTTACGGAACATAGCCGACTACAAACTAATAAAACAGGTATATTTAGCTTTGTGTCAATCCATTCTTACTTATTGCATAACTTCTTGGGGTGGTGCAGCTAAGACAATTTTGCTGCAGCTAGAGCGGGCTCAAAGGGCAATTCTCAAGGTCGCCACATTTCGACCTTTTAGATTTCCTACGCAGCAGCTCTACATAGCATGTAAGGTGCTTACAGTGCGGCAATTATTTATTTTAAACACTGTACTATTCCAGCATTCTGCACTTCCTTTTGACCCTGTACCTTCTGACAGGAGAAGGAAGGACTTGGTTTGCATAAAGCCTCAAACCAGACATGCCTTTGCTAGGCGTTTTTACGTGTTCTTGGGACCTTTTCTATACAATAGGCTCAATAAGGTTCTTAGTTTCTATAATGTTAGGTATAAAAAGTGTAGTAAGATGATATCAGAATACTTATTAACACTGAATTATATAGACACAGAACAACTTCTGGAAATTTTGGCATAATTTTATTTGTTTCCCTCGTAATGTTTATTTTTGTATAAGTTCATAGACATAGTTTTAGGTATTATTGTACCATAAGCTTAATTTCGTAGTTATTAAATATACATTATATTTTTATAATAGTTTTTGCTGTAAATTATAATTAAACCGACATAATTTAATAAAATGTAAAGCGATGGCCTGAAACACAGGTTTATATTAACCTAGATCGGGCAGTCCGCTATTAAATATTGCGTTTTCGAACCATGACTTTAATTGCACCTTTAATAATATTTTAGATTTAGTTTAATCTTAGGCACAATAATTGTATGTAAAATCTTTTTACTGTTAGCTTATGCTCATTTTTTTGTGAACGTTGTTATTTGAATAAAAAAATTATTATTATTATTATTATTATTATCTTAAAAAAAAATAGTAGAGCTTTCTACAGAGTTTGGCATAAATTAACTATGTCTACACACACTATGAACATATTTTAGTAGACATTGTCTACTATTGTAATGTTATTTTTATATTTTTGACATTCTATTTATTATTTTGACATTCTTTTTATATTTTTGACATTCCATTTAATATTTTGACATTATAATACTTTTCTATTTAATTGTTTTCTTTTTTACACCAGTTTTATCAAAAAAGATTATATTTGTTAATATGCATACCTACTGAGATTTGTTATAAGTTTGTATGTCAATATTTGGTAAAACCTAGCGCACTGTACTCTTAAATCACCCTCTGTTATACATGCTAGTATATTATATTATCTGTGGTTATACACACATTTTTGATAGTTGTTAAACTGCCATCTGTCCTTGCAAGCGAGAACTAGCTCGAACTCGTAGCAACTCTTGTGTAACGTGGTCCGCAGCGCGCACTCTCTGCCACGGGGTCGCCGCGTCGTAGCCGACGGCGCGCTATAATAGTTTGTACATGTTTGTACAGGTGGCGCTGCTGTACCTTATAATTTAATACCTACTAACTGATAATAGACTACTATTTTATTATCTGCTTTTATGAAAGTTTAAGCCGTTTTAGTTCTTGTATTTGGTAGGGACTTATTAGGTTAACAAGATTAAGTAATAAAATGATTTTTGTAAACAGTGTCCCGTAATGGGTTCTGATGAACTTAGGGGACAGCGTACCTACTTCTTTGGTCTTCCAACGATCCTCCGCGTCACAGTTATCTGTTTCAAAAGTAAGGGGGACGAAATTATTAAAATGAGTGAAAATGAAAAAAGAATATAATAAATAGTTTTCATATAAGTTAATTTGATAATGTACATTATATTTAATGTATTGTTAGACCACTCCTTATCTAATACAAATTCTGGTTGTGGTACAAGACTAAGAAGGTATTACCTAAACAGACATCCACTGGCGGTGGCACTGAAGGCGACTGGGTAATTCGCTGTCCAGCTATCCGGAAACCATCGACCGAGCCCAAGTCGCCAACGGCGCGTAGTGTTCCACACGCGCCTCAAGGAGATGTCAGCAAAACCGTAGGGGTCCAGCAGGATCGCGGCCTACTGGAGCCAAGGGTTCGCTTCTGAAAGGATAACCCGGGGCCCTGATGAAAGGCGAAGAAGGAACATACGAATGAGTTTTAGTCAGTAAAAGTCAGACGACCTCCCGCTCCAGCCTAGAACGAGAGAAGTCATTGAATGATTTCCCACCTAAAAAAAGTGCTTTGCTACTTAACTGTGTTTCGAAAGTCTCTCTTTAGGGTCCAAACGTCCGAATGAATAAGTACTAAATCTGGTGCGTAGGCTTCAGCCCTTATAGATACACTCGTGTTTCTAGCTGTTCGTCTGGCACATCTACTTTTTTCCCCAATCTCTCGAACCGATTGAGTTGTCAACACACATGAGTCACATGAACCAAACGGACACATGATGTAAATACTTAAATGAATTGATAATGTGGGGTCACTAATCGTCAAAAGTAAAAATGAAAGCCAACATGCATTTTTAAAAGTGTACATTCCAAAAGCGATATGATATAATATCGCTTTTGAAATGTACCTTTTGTAGGTCTAAAATGTATTTTATTCGTCTCTAGCTTTGCCTGCAACTTCGTCCGTGTACTAGGCTAGTATATTATAGCCTACTACCTTTTACCCGCGGCTTCGCTCCCGTCAAATGACTACCCTTCATATCCTACGCTACCCTACCCTACCTTCCCTACCTACCCTACACTACACTACCCTACACTACCCTACACTACCCTACTTTACCTAACTTTTTTTTTTAGAATTTTTCTCTCCGTAAGAACCATCACTGAACTTCAAGGAACATTTTAAAAAAAAAATCAGCCAAGTCGGTCAAGCCGTTTTCATGTTATGTCGTGACAACGGAAAACGGGTTTCATTTTTATATATATAGAAGATAAG
This sequence comes from Mythimna separata, assembly GCA_030763345.1. NCBI lineage: Eukaryota > Metazoa > Arthropoda > Insecta > Lepidoptera > Noctuidae > Mythimna > Mythimna separata. Next base: position 26,609,496 of record CM061171.1, read on the forward strand.
TCTACGTAATTCATTTGGTGCAATAAATGTTAATATCTCTGTATTCGTTTTAAAACCTAGAAAATATGTGTCTATTGTAAGTATTTTTAAATATTTCAATAAAAAAATTAAGAAAACAAAATTAAAAATATCAATTTTAGTCCATTTTTTTTCATTTTTAAATATTTCTTTACAAAACTTACATTTAAAAATATAAAAAATAATAGCCCACCGGCATGCGGCATCGGGAATAGGGTTCAAGCTACCGGTGGTCAGGCACCAGAGAGAGAAATCTCCGAACAATACGCGCCGTGTGCAGGAGTACATCATTCTTCGAATCAAGCCCCTGATCCAGCTGCCTAACGAGAGCCCCCTCAGATGTTGGTCGAGGCTCTTGGCTATTAAGCCATTGGCCGCCACGACTATCGGCACAATGACATCTATTCCCACATGTCGACAACCTCGCGAGACAAATCAAGATACAGTGGAATCCGCTTATAATGACATCGAAGGGAAATAACAAACACGTCATACTAAGCGGACATCATAAAAAGCATTTTGTAGAAAATAAACAATGTCTTAATTTTGTTAGTACGTATTTATTTTAACACAGAAAAATACAGCATTTACCCACTGAGACTCAAAAACAAAAACACCATGCACGCACCAAACGTCGTCGGGTGTCACGTGAACACTGCCGAAGGTGATAGGAACCATGTCCGCCACTATAACCGGACACGATTTATTAAAAATAGGTCACTATAAGCGGCATATCACTATAAGCGAAGTCATTATATCCGACTTTGTTTAAAAAAAATGTATGAAAACCAAACATCGCTGTAAATTACGTTATAATAAGCGGTGGGTCATTATAAGCGGAGTCATAATAAACGGATTCTACTGTACCTAGTTTATCCTTCTTAGCTTTCACCAGGTTCTCATCATGAGCGACCACTATATCAACTATCATTATGCGACTCGCTATTTGATTAATCATCACTAAAAAAGAACAGTTTTATTGCAACAATAGTCCCGTCCGTGATGATGGATCGATCCGAATACATCACGATGTATCATCAGCTCAAAACTTTAATAACTAAGTACCTTCTGGTATTAAAGTTTTTATGAAAACATTTTTGCGAATAGAGTCGCAGGAAAAGTGCTAATCTACACTTTAATAAATAGTTCACTTTCGTTGCTGATCGTAGCGCTTTATGTGCAGCAGCCACGCTGCAATGCACAGACAGCTTTCCTTCATTTTGTTATTTAAGTTTATTTGGAGCACGCGATCGGACCGCGCTACCGGCCCTCCACATGCAACCAACCAACTACTAAAGATAAATGTACTTTTTTGTTAACATTGCAGCCGAGGTTAATGTGCTGGACGTACGTCATCAGCAGCACCACGCGACCACGCGACCACGCCAGCACGGCGCGACGCTCGCCCATCCCGATGTGTTGGTAATCTGTCAAGGTCAGTTCCCATGGCGACGGAGGAACAGGACAACGACTTGTCAACACTTATGTCCGGAAACGTATGTTTAGGCGTCGCCATGGCAACCCATACTTGTTAATAGCTTTTCAGTAAAAATAAAAACAGTTGTGATGGAACAGGCCAGCGGGCTGTGAGGCGCGGCGCGCTCGTGCTGTAGTGCTGTCCCGAGCGAGTGCGGAGTGTTCCGAGTACCGCGTGGAGTGCGCACAGCTCGCATGTGCTGCATGCTGCTGGCCGCCTGCGAGGAGCTGTACCTGGTGCTGCTGAGCGCGCTGGCGCGCGGCGGCCGACATGAGCGTGTCCGTGCGCTCCGTCACGGTGGAGGGCCCCACGCCCGCCAAGACCAAGGGCCCGTTCACATATGCTAACACGCCGAAAGCTCTCTACAACAACACCAAGCTCAAGATTAACCCTTCCTGGTACGTACACTTGCGGCTGTTGCGCTACATAAACATAATATTGTGCCGTTTTATATTATTGTCGTTTTTGACATCTCGGTACTATTTTTGTCATTTGGTTTAACATGATGATGACTATGAAAACGTGGAGAATTTGTTCGTTACAACTAGGTCGTTTTAGAATCCTCCAGTTAATCTCAAATGGGTCAAAAATCGGTTGTTATGAGTCTATCTCTGTATAAGGTACTAAAATGTTAACTAATTGGTGTAAAATGGAATTTGATACAATGAGTTGAATGGAATTTGTTCTTAAAACTTTATCAATCAGAATTGTACGTAAATGTAAAGAGGAAGCTTCCTCCACCTGTACACGCAGTGAGCCTGACCCCTCCTGCAGGACGGTGTCCATCATGCGGCCACTAGCTGCTGGTCAGATACGCCTGCACCAGTCATGGCTATTCTAAACAGTGTCAACGGCTACAAAATCGATAGGTAGGAATGTATTGTAAAGTAATGTTGCCCGGCGTGCGCCACATGTCACTCCGCTACCCCTGCTCGGTGGTGAGTTGTAATGAGCTTCCAATGGCTGACCGGATATGTCGAACTAGATTTTATTGCATCTACGAAGCTTAATTTTTCCGGAAGGAAAGAGGACTATACGTAAACTGTTTTCCCAAAACATGAAAATACAAAGTAGATCCATTACTCCGTTGCATATACACAAACTTTTGCTTTTGTTATAACTAGTCAATTGACATGGACTAGCTTCTGACAGTCAGTACAGTTACACGACTGAAATTCGGGTAATGTATCCCAAGGGAATATCATCCCGGCGCAATAAGTATCCTAGATTTCCTTCCATAAGATCCAGTCTATCTCATTATCAATAAATTGGTGGTTTAAGCTTGAAAACCATCACAAACATACAGGTAAAGTTACATTCGCTTTTATAATATTAGTAGATATGGCTGTACTTGTAATAGTGTAATGAATGGGAAAGTTGATTTTTTTTAACTTGGGAGCTTGAAAGCCAAGTTATGTTATCAAGTTTCCAATTTAAACAAACTTCTAACTTTATTAGGACGAGATACATATGTGTTTGGTATAGGTCTGAGAATAGCTCGTAGTGCAGTATCACGCGATCGAAGTCGCAGGCTGCAGCTAGTTGTTATACAAAACTGAAAACTTCTTTAAGCGCGCTGAGCGTTTTATTTTGATGCAACTGAGTCTTCCGACAAGAAAATAATAAATATATTGTAGAAAATCATCTCAAAAGAAGAGAGTGTTCTCTCGGCATAAAAGATTCCTATGTGCTGTTCCAGAACAATGTCCATCCATATTGAAATCCGTAAAACCGTTTGAGTAAACGAGCGTAAGAAGGAAGAAATGCACACACTCACAAACTTGGGTTATATAGTACTGCTGAGTTAGTCTTGTAGCACAAGCGTAACTGTTGAGGGTTATCAGGTCTTGAGTTTAATTCCCGACTCAAACGTCGCTACAATCGGTGCGTCCGTCCGGTGCTCGAACGCGGGAGGAAGTAGGCTTCCTATCGCTTCAAGTAACATAGGTGCTTTCGTGGCATGGCTGTTTCGGGAAGCACCTGTGTCATATAAAAAGGGAACCGGATGCTCCGTGCCAACACTGCGGCCACTGCCCTGAGGACACGGCGTGACTGGCCGAGTGTGTAGCATGGGAGGAGCCGCACCGTGCCCTCATTTCGCAAGTCGGAAGTGCCCTGTGGCTAACGGTCATGGTTCGGTCCATGCTCAGCAGTAGAGAGTCTTGGGACGCGGTGATCGCCGTTTTGCGAGAATGTCTCGCAGAAGGAGGCTGTGGAAAGGGAAAGGGAGAAGAGTTCCCTCCTGCCTCGTACCAGGCGCACAGGGCGTCGAGAAAGGGCAGACAGCGCCCTCTTCCAACCCCCGTAAAAAGTTCTGGACCTTTTTACGGGGTCTTGGCCCCTAATCCGTTGACCCTGGGATCGACAGATTTGGGGAAATCTGATGACCCATCAGTCTGGACCCGAGAAAGTGGCGCGTAGCGTTCAACGAACGCCTCTCTTTAGCGTATAGAAGAGTCACTCTCGAACACAAGAGGAGACCCATGGGGATCGGGTCACCACTAGTCCGGTGCAGCGGAAGTCAGACTGCGCACACACCCCCCGATACAAGTGTACGAGGGAACACCCGGGTGGGTTTAGTAAGTAAAAATCTGCAAACCTCTCCACTAACCCCAAGGTGCAGGACATTTGAGGCTGTAAGTTCCTTCTTTGAGGATTGGTTGGAAAGAGGTCACGGAGGTTGAGTTCCGGAGGTTCCTGCATCGTATCAAGCAGGAAAGGACGCCCGGGTATCGCCACTGTGTGGACCGCCCGGAGGACACGGTGGAGCACACGGTAGAGGTGTGCCCCGCTTGGGCGGAGCACCGCCGTGTCCTTGTGGAGGCTATCGGCGGCGGTGACCTCTTGCGCCGGGCCCTGGTTCAGGCCATGGTCCGGAGCGAGGAGCAGTAATGCTAGTGAAGGAGGTTGCTGACCGCGAGCGCGTGAGGAAACGGTCCTCACGCCGCCGCCGCCGAGATCCCGATCCCGATTCCCGACCACCGTAGGCGCGGGTTCGCGGACGGCGAGCACTGGGTAGCTCGCCGTCCGGCAGTCTGAAAATAATCTGGACCGAGCCCGGTCATCAATGGCGCGTTCTGTTCCACGCGCACCTCAAGGAGATGTCAGCAAACTGTAAGGGCCCGGCAGGGCCGAAGCCTCTGGGGAACATGGGTATTCCGAAAGGTTGTCACCGAGTCCCCCCCAGATCGAAGGCAACAAAGGAACGGGGTAGGGGTTTAGTCAGTAAGAGTCTGGCACACCCTCCCGCACCGCCCAAGAGTGGGAGAAGTCATTCTGATGATTCCCCTACCATAGAAAAAGGTGCAGGACATTCATGAGCATTTACACCTCGAAAAAAAAGCTCCGGATGATTACCGCAGGCCGGACAGCGAGGGGATTGAATGGAACTTACCATATCCAACGAGGTCTTACGTCATGCTGAAGACGCCGTGACGTCTTTTCAACCATAATTATTTTTAATAGCTAAACTTCTTTATACGTATTATTAGCTACACAAGTACACATATATCATTGTATTTTTTTTAAAATTCATCCACAGTAACTGTAATCTGAGGTTAAAACCCCAGCCACTGGACTAATAGTAGAACGTTTGTCGGGTCAGCTACCTGATATATTATACGAGTATATTGACTTATCGTTCACACCGAGTCACACATAATACGCTATTACGTAGTGCGTTGTCACTGACTCTCGTTAGCCGATTGCTGTAGTATGCTTCTATGTACGGCGAATGTAGATTGGCTACGTTTCTGAACGTAACAGCGTGTTAGATTTCAGCGCCGCCGCGCCGCGGGAACAATTCACTCGAGAAACTGCTGTGGGTACAGACAGACGCATCTCACCACCACGAGCGAACTCAGCAGTCGTTTGTGAAATACTACGAGCAACTTCAAATATTGAGTCCTATTCATATGAAGAATAGTCCGCTGCTTCGCGTACGCATCCAGCGTGAACATACACAAGTCTACTTCTTTTTTCTCACAAGGAGCGCACTGTACGCTATGTCGGACGTCTTGGTGAGGTTATACTGGTGATTGAGAAACTCAAACGGTTTACCAACAGTCGATTGGTCCATGAACGTTTCGCCAACATTACTCTACGTCAGTGAATGCTTAACCAACAGAATGTTTTGACCAATAACTTTTCACCCAAAAACCGATTGGCCCATGGACTGTTCCCCAAGAGAACGGTACGTCAGTGAGTGTTTAAGTAATAGTCTAAGGATATTATGACCGTTGGACTGCCAAGTCAAAGGTCGTAGGTTCGAACCCCGGCACGCACCAATGTCTTTTCGAATTCATGTGCGTATGATAAATTATTATTTATTTGACTTGCTGAAACAGATGAAGAAAAACAACGTGAGGAAACCAGAACAACTGAGAGATTTTTCAACGGTGTGTAAAACCATGCCAATAAAAAGATTTGGAACATTTTTTATTCTAAAGATATTGTAAGGGCTATTTGAAGTCTCTGGATCTGGTCTTAGGATCTCTGCTCCCAAACTTAGTGGCGTTTTTCCCCTGGTGATATTACTGAGACTTCAAATAAAACAGCCATTGCAATATCTTTAAAATATAAAATGTTCCAAATCTTTTTATAAGTGCTAAGCTATTATCTGGTGGAGCAGTTATCTTAGTTGATGCTAGTAATGAAATTGACAAATGTTTACGCTAATACTGTTTGTTAACACTTACAACTATGAGGAGACGCCAATGCGAAAACAGAACTATTGTAAAGATGCTCACAAAAAGACAGTCGTCTCCTAAACTGCCACTCTTCACCTCAGTCTACTCGTATTTGGACAAAAGTTCTAAAATACGAGTATATGCCTGGAACTCGAAGTGACTGTGCCAGTGTTTCAATCATTGTCAGTTGATGCAGTATTTTCTGTTGAGTGCAGCTGTCTAAGCTACGATTTTGTTAACAATAAGATAAAAGTGCGGTTGGGTTTTTGTCATCGCTAATGACTTATTGATGGAATAAACCCAATTAGGCGATGAGCCCATTAACGACTTATAAAAGTGAGAAAACGTGTCTCCGGCAGCTATTAGCTGATCAGTGACCATGTTTAAACACGTAAGTACACATTCAACTTAAGACTAATAAAAGTAACCAGATATTCATATAATTTAAAAAAAATAAATTCAATGATTGTTGCATTGTTATTTTTTTAAGTTACCTTTAGCACAATAAATTTATACGTGTAAGTACATTCACGTATCTTTTAGTTTATATATTGTATTATAACAGGTTACAGCGTGGATTGTCCCTGGTTAGTATAAAGTATGCAATACCTAGTTAGTATGTGTAAGTAATGTGAGGAGGTGTCGGTTGCAGACGGAGCTAGTGCTGCTGCTGCTCGTGGGCCTGCTGTGCGGCGCGGCGCTCGCCAAGCCCTACCTCGGCCTGGGCTTCGGCTTCGGGCTGGGCGGCTACGGCGGCCGCGGCGGCTACGGCGGCTACGGAGGCTACGACGGCTACGGGGGCTACGGCGGCTACGGCGGATACGGTGGCTACGGCAACGGCGGTTACGGCAACTACGGCGGCTACGGCTATTACCCATACTACTGACAGCAAAGCCGCAATACATTGAACCAACAATCTAGTTAATTACCGACTGAATAAAAAATAATAATTTTAAAGTGACTATTTGTTTGAATGCCCCTGAGAAGTACATGTTGACTGTGGGGGGAACGCTATCTGATCGAGACTGGTCAACGTTACACGGCGTGCTGTGTGATAAGCATCGCCGAGTGCAGCGGCACTGCGCGGTGACGTGCCGCGCCCCGCGCCCCGCGCCCCCCCGGGCCCGCGCGTTATCGCAGCACTTTGTGAATGATTCAATCGCAGTAAGCCCCACGCTAGGCGCCATAACATGATACAATAAAACAATTTAGGGATTGTTTTTACAAAAGAAAATTCAAAGCGTAAAATATAAAGATGTATAGTAACGTACTGTGCCAAAGGTTGGTCCAGTAAGTGAGAGGTCAGGCCGAGCTAATGTCCTTCATCAGCGACCGCTAAATACTGTTGAACCCGCGCCGACCCGCGCCCTGACCTCCACGCTATTAATACTCGACACCGCCGCCGCGACCCTGTACCTACTCGTACTTAGTCGTAGCTCTCACTTACCTAGTGACGAGTTCATATATCGACACAATATTATAAGCAAGTACAAAGAAGGCTACTAAATTAAAATTACAATATAAAATTACCAACTAAAATCTCAACGCGATATCTATATTTTTAAGTGAAACTTTTATTACATCGTCTCAAACATTTTTGTCTGTGGGTTGCATGTCGCGTGACGATGACGTCAGAGCAGCCGAGGCCAATATGGCGGCGCCTATAGTTCGCATCAGCTGACCGTGTAGAGTATAGACTATTACTCATTTGTGCTAGTGCTTCACGCTCTTTTGTTTGTTTTCGTCAGTGTTTAATATTCCGATTTTTTTTTAGTTAAATGTCAATAATGTAAAAAAAAGTTTCACTTTCACCGTGGTTTCATAAAAACCACACACGCCTCTTTCACAGATGGCGATTACTTCAAATGATATATTATTATATCGAAGTACGTATTAATTCAAGTTGTTATAGTCCAGTCAAAATAGACATTCCAGTTTCGTATTTTCTATGTTTAAAATAGCCATAATTCGAGAACAGTGCACCGTAGAAGAAAAAGTGTTGAATTTTTTTTGTAGACAATTATACGATCTACAAACTTTGCCTGAACCATTTTTAGATAGCTCTCGTTGTTTCAGAGTTATACGCAAAAAACGCTAATTTGTGACCTTTGACCTCGAATAAAAAACAACGCACAAGCGGGATCGATGGGGACTTTCTTTTGTTATGACGTATTCAAGGCCTGCACAAAAATCCAGCTTGTTGGGAATTAATGCAAACTTGAATAATAATATTATAGTCTATTTTGACTGGACTATTACAACTCAACAAAGTAGGTAACTCGTCTAGTCGTAGTAACTCCTACGATTACATTCTACTAAGATAAAGATATCTACGACAGAAAGAACAAACCTATAGGATAAACTTAGTCGATCAATCTGATAGCGATGAACACGGTATTAGTGGAAGTGGCCATGGGGTAGAAGAGAATTCATGAATCCCCGACCGGGCCTATGAGACTGCGCTGTTATTGTTTTACTATTGTGTCTCGTTTTATGGGTATGTGATAGGTTAAGGACGTGGTGACATGTTTCTTATGAATTAAACAACTTGCGGGTTGTGGGCCACCAGGCCTCTTTACTGCAGGTCGTGCAGCTCGGCCAAAACTTCGCGGCATTACATACAAACGGCCAGGATGTTATTATATATTCAGTCTGTTTGACCTATAAGTAGTAGAAGATTTTGTAATTGTTACCGAATACAATAAGTTAACAACACATACATACGCTGCGGCAGGTTATACAGAAGACCGAGGAGTATAATCTGCCTCTCTGCTTAGCGTTTACTACTACTACTACTTGAAAACTTTTGATTCAGGCGAGACTGGGCTGTACTGCAGTCTAACGGTGCCAGATTCACTATCGATCGACCATATCAGTCCAACTTCAGGACCAGACTTCGGAACGGAACTTATCCTTCTTCAGCGGGTGTGAGGCAGAGAGACTTCATTCCTCCAAAACGGTTTGCGGCTGCAATGGAGGATCGTCAAGAGTCTGAACTGGAGACGGCTAAGCATTAATATCAATGGCGAGTTCATTAGTCACCTTCGAATTGTCGACGACATAGTAGTCATGGCTGAGACAACAGAGGAACTCAGTACAATGCTCGATGACTTTAGTAGAACTTCTGAACGAGTGAAAAACAAAGTCATGGGAAATAACCAAGTAACCCACTCCTACCAAGACTGGAAACTTTGTATTCCAAGTTGTAGAATATTATGCTTACCTGGAACAGACGATCATGTTGGGTAGATCTAACTTCGAAAGAGAGGCCAATCAGAAATGAAGAAATCTGCAAAGAGAACCAAGGTTGCCGTCGTTGCCGATATAGGGACTACACACACTTATTCAGCTCTATTCGCGTTTCGCTGAACGATTTTGGTCACACTTAGGGACTACACACACTTATTCAGCTCTATTCGCGTTTCGCTGAACGATTTTGGTCACACTTATACAGCTCTACTTCTATCAGCCGCGTACAGCGGCGTAAGAGTGTTATCTCCGCTAAAATACTTCTATCTACTACGTACGGCGATGAATATGCTACGCAGATGGTCAGCTACTCAATTAGTATTGTGTCCTCAACATGGATGGTTCCATGTGCGATATTTTTGTCGTTTCGCTACTTGTAGAAGAAATAGAAAAAAATAACCGTATAAAATTACAACGCGAACAATAGTGGGTCGACTCATTTTGGGTAAATAGAAATTTGGTTGGAGAAATCGCGACATTGGTATCCCAATTAAAACACAATAGCATTAAATTTAAAGAGCATTTTCGGATAAATCTAATCTATCCAAGAACTATGCAGGTCGCAACTTGTTGACAAGGAGTTGAGAACCATACGTGTGCAGCGCTGTTCTGCCGCATTCAGCGTCGAACGCGGCGGGACAGCGCTGAACGCGGTGGAACAGCGCTGAACGCAGCAGAACAGCGCCGAACTCTATCTAAAGCACTCGCATGATAAAAACACATTTGTTCTCATTTTATACTTGTTTGCCGCGAAAGCTGAATAAACGCGGAAAGCTGAATGGATGCGTACGCGTACTTCCTGGTTCAGCAAAGTGCTCATAAAATCCCTATCCGAAAAAGAGAAATACCGCATAAAATTTCGTAAATACAATAATCCTAGAGACAAGTTGAGCTACGATTTACTTAGAAGCCGTTGTCATACAATGATCAAACAAAACTACAGTGATTACAAAAAACGTATTGAGACTGAAATAACAAAAGATCCTAAAGTATTTTGGCGCTACATAAAGAACAAACGAAACACCAAGTCTGTGATTCCAGCCAGAATGCTTATGGATGAAGTAGTAGCTGAGAAAGGTACAGCCATTGCAAACCTTTTTGCTTCTCATTTTTCTTCAATTTTTACCGACTCACATGATAATACCTCAACCAGTCTGCCAAAATCATCTGGAGTGCTCAGTAACATAAAATTTACAACACAAGAAATCCTAACAAAGATAAATGAACTTGATATATCTAAGGGTGCCGGTCCTGATTCCATTCCACCAGTTTTTATTAAATCTTGTGGGAAAGTGCTTGCTGAACCACTATGTCTCTTATTTAATCGATCTTTAGAGTCGGGAGTATTTCCAGACGAATGGAAGAAGGCTCGCATCGTGCCTGTGCACAAGAAAGGTGACTCTAGTAATATAAAAAATTACAGGCCGATATCTATCTTGTCATGTCTCTCAAAGCTCTTCGAAAGTCTCGTTTGTCCACTTATTACCAACTACTTGGAAACCATGCTTTCTGATAATCAACATGGATTCCGAGTTGGACGTTCTACCGAAACTAACTTAGTCAGGTACATAACAGACATATCCGAAGCTCTCGATAACGGACTCGAAGTCGACGCAATATATACGGATTTCAGCAGCGCGTTCGACAAGGTGAGTCATCCACTCCTATTGGCTAAACTTGAGCTTAGCGGTGTTCACGGGTCCTTGTTAAGGTGGTTTGCATCCTATCTTAAAAATCGCTCTCAGTTCGTTGCTATCAATGGCTACGTTTCTTACGAATACTTTGCACGCTCCGGTGTCCCACAAGGTTCCCACCTTGGCCCAGTTTTGTTCTTATTGTTCGTCAATGACATTACAAGTCATATTAAGCATTGCCAGCCACTGTTGTTTGCAGACGACTTAAAGATCTACAGAAAAAATACTGGGCTTGCAGACACCGATCTTGTTCAATCCGACCTAAAAAATATAGAAAACTGGTGCATTAATAACAATATGACCCTACATGCCCAAAAATGTTTCCATATTCGTTTTACAAGAAAGAAATCTTCGAGTCTTACAAACCTATTCATTATGCAATACTCTGTTGACAAAAGTATGCGAAATACGGGATTTAGGTGTTCTAGTCGACGATAGGCTCAGTTTTAAGCCGCACATCAACGATGTCGTAAAAAAGTCTGCGCAAATGCTGGGCTTTGTAAAACGAAACTCAAGAGGCTTCCAATCACCAAAAACAAGAATACTGCTGTTCAACACTCTGGTGCGTAGTCGTTTGGAGTACGCCAGTGTGGCCTGGAACCCGTTCTACGCAGTTCATTCTCAAAGGGTTGAAAAAATACAACGAGCGTTCACCAAACATTTAGCATTTATTTCTAAAGAAATTAGTCATCGGTGTCCCTATGAACAGCGCTTAGACTTTTTCAAAATAAAGACACTGCGTGACCGTCGCCGTTCGCGTGATCTAATATTCCTTTACAAAATAGTTAATGGGTTTATAAAATGCAGTGATCTAGTAGAGCGAATTCAGTATTCAGTCCCTTCAAAACTTCCCAGATACCCCATCCTCAGATTACTCCATATTCCTTTCCGTAAGACTAACCTTGGCCTCAATGCACCCTTGCTCCGAATATGTAAAACCCATAATAGTTGTTGCAAATCACCAGACACTGATTTACACGGTATCTCACTCATTAAGTTTAGGAGAGCTGTCTCGGAGGTATGAACTCATACAAACTTTCTCATTATATTTAAAATTATACATTACATCTTGTTTTTCTTAATGATTTTACTTTTTAATTTACTTTTTAATATACTTTCTATTTTTATCCATATAATTGTAAGTTTAAATTTTGTGTGTTTGTTTATTAAGTAAATAATATCAGAGTGTAATATGGTGTAAGCTGTGCAAACCTATAATAGGCATGCATACCAGTGCCTAGATCTTAATGTTAATTATTATAATACTTTTGTATGTTATGCTGTTGGTGTGCCAATAAATAAAAAAATAAAAAAAATAAAAATACGCGTCTCCATACAAAATCGTTGTTTACTATGGACATAAGCTGAATAGAGCTGAATAAGTGTGTGTAGTCCCATAGTCCGACATATTGGTCACAGAACAGATGCTCGATGCTGCCAAAAGGTTCTGGAGTGGCGACCACGACCACGATACGTAACATACATTCAGTGATTTGGTATTTTCATCGACAGCTCAACCATCAACAGTCAGAAAGTATTATTTGATGAAGTGAGTTCCACTTCATAAAATGTTGTGTTTTTTTCATTCGTCTTTCTACCACGAGCATATTTATCGCGGACATAACCGCAGATGCTCCGCAGCATGTCGCACCGGCCACGTGATACACGCGGCAGTAGCGGCCGCAGTCACCACACGTCGCGCAATCCCCACACGTTAGCTGTCCAACTTTGAAAAAACCAATCAGATTAGAACAGCAAGGTTTGTGCACCAAATACCCATAGGTAGGTGAGTAGGTGCTGAGCAGCAAGCTATCCACCCTGGCCCCTCGCGCTGCGGGCGGCGCTGCGCTCGCCCCCGGGGCAACGAACTTAACCTTGAGCGCGCCGCTCACCACCGCGAGCCGCCACCACTCCGCAACACTCACCACACTACTACCACTCCACGCAACAAGCGGAGTTACGCGAATGCGATCACACTCCAGATGGCGTCATATTTATGTTCGAGCCAATATTTTTTACTCTAAATATACTGAGCTCATCAATGAAGCTGACATCTGATTGAGGCACAACGTGTCGTCGACCTGGCCCTGTTCCGTACAGGAAAGCGAGTTGCATTACTCGACGTCCGGAAACCTGCGGCTTCGGTAGCTGTGATTGCAAAAGCATCTCCCGCGGTGGCTGGGACATGAGGATCGCCTCTCTGTTCCACCACAAACGTCGGTGCTCAACACAAGTGGCGCAGATCTCCACTGAAAGATCCAGACCTTTGGACGATCCGCATAATAGTACTATTACTTATTCTGTGACTATAGTAACACCCGGGTGTTCTACTGAATCCGAAATGGATCTACCGAAACGACCGTGACCAGTGAGGACCTGCGCCAGGGAAATAGTGAGGAGACCGCGGCGCCCCTCATACCACTCCTTAACGAGGGAACTTTTCACGACGATGGTGGCATACCCAGCGCTGGGTTACGAAATAAGCTCTCTCTATGAGATGTCGCCGGAGTCTTGTGCGGCATGGTACGCTAGTGGAGCTTCTGCTCTTGTGCGCGCTGTGCCGGGCACTGGCCGGCCCGTCCGGTCCGCTCCCCCGCGGCCGCCGTCGCCCGGCAACCGACGCCTCAACTTCCGCACCTCACTAATAATACTCCACGTACCAACTAGCAATCCCATTTCTTATATAATACTTTAATATACGTAGGAACACCTTTTAGCCGTACCTATGTTTTAATTGCTACCTCATATTATTTGGGTATATACCACAAGTTTACTTTTTTTTTTGTCACATTGTTGAATGTGGTCGCTATTCATAGTGTACTTACATAAACAGTTTTATGAATTTAGAAAGTAAACCTGTGCAAATTATTATTTATGAATTTTAATCTTCAACTAATATAAACCGACCTTAAAAATCTGTATTCATATATAAACGACAAAAGCCTAACTCATTGAATCATCAATGTTCAAACCCTTGGACCTAGAACGCTGAAATTTCGCACAGAGGTACCTTTAATGATGTATCTTAAGAATAGGAAAGGATTTTCCAAAATTCATCCCCTCAGAGGATAAATCAGTGGTCCAAAGTTTGTAAGGAGAAATCTACTCATACGCGCATTACACAAACAGTGACCTTCATTTGGCTAGATTTGTTTCAAAAGAAAACTTGGTCGCTTCGTCGCTAGTCTAAAGAGCAAGTCTCCAATCGTGCATCCTCCCTGTTCACTTATGGTTGCGAGGCACTCCAGGCTACGCTGTTCTATCGGCTTAAGGCCTACCAAGCTAAAGTAGGAAAATATCTTTTAGAGTGCGTCTAATGAATGCGCGACCTGGAGTATTTTATTTTTATTTAATTGGCAACATTATTCAGCCGCAATTGTAGGAAATATTAAAAAAATATAGTGTACCAACTCTCTCCAAAATCTTAGGACAAGTACTAATAGAGGCCCTAGTAATAAATGTCCCACCATTTCTCAGATATTTATGGAGGATGCCATTATAAAACTCACTAATTCTATTATGTCAAAAAGCTCAAATATCGACATTTTCCTGGATCTCTCAAAGCTGTTTGATAACGTTTCCGTGTCTCTCTCCTCTTTAAAAAAAGTGGAGCACATTAGTATTCGAGGATTGATGATCAACATTCTTAAGAGTTACCTAGAAAATCGCACTTAAACGGTAAAAATCGAGTCCTTACATCAGTAGTGACGAAACAGTGACCTACAGCAGAGTTCAACAGAAAAATGTACTGGGTCCTACTTTGTTTTTAACCTAAGTTAGTCGACCTGTATCTTCTCCTTATTCAATTTCTTGAAGTATTCCGTAAAGCTTGACGATTCGTACACTGAAAGTGTTACGCCAAGATAGCCCTCGAACAAGTGATAGGTTAGTAAGAATCTCCTCACACAATATACTAAAATGGCTATTTCTTTCAGTACTTCCTCATCCATACCCACATAAGCCTGGCACCCGGCTTAAGCGTAATCAGAAAACTGGTAACAAGCCTACTTTACGTTTACAAAAATTAAATAAATTCAGCAAATCTTGTGTATTAACATTAGTATACCAAACAGTTGTAAATTCAGCCAACCCGATCTAGTCAACATGTGTCACGCGCGAACACTTATGTATAACAACAGCGTGTATGAACTCGACGCAGTCGGCCGAGTGTGAACGCCTCAGTTAGCGGTTAGCGCGTTTTCGGTAGATCTAGATATCGCCAAGGACAAGCGAGCACGCACAAGGTCAATCTTAAACCAGCGCTTAGCGCCGCGGCCCTTAGAGGCGAGCACGCGCACTTACTGGCGTTGCGTAATGTTCCCGCCTGTGCTCCACGCACGACACTTACCACTTACTCAATGCCTCACTGTTGCTCAGTGCCTACATAATGATATGCAGGCGCCGGCTATCCGGCCTACAGGCACTAGTATTGCTCCCTCTGCCTGTCGTATTCAGCGCGTCGGGTTTATTTACGATTCATCACCAAACCATTTTCATCGCTTATTTTTGAATTTTTGTCCACTCATAAAGTTTCGTAAATATTGAGATCTACGTATGAAGGAACAATTGCCGTACTTATTATTACAATAGTGAGTCATGCCAGACCTATAACATATGAATCCTCAGTGACGACGTGCGCAGTGCGCTTCTTCTTAATCCTTATATAATATTCAAATATTATTTAATTATATAAGAGTGAATGTAGGGTCAGCAGGGCTCAAACCATACATTCACCCTTGTACGGCATGACGAGTACGGTTAACAGATAAATACATTCCACAAAGTATCCTTTCCCTCGTGGCAGTGTACGTCCACTGCGGGCAGGCTCCCGTCCCGCGTCCAACCGTGGCGCTTATCAGACCGTGGTCGCACCACACTGCACTACAGGCTTCCTATTACTTTGCAATCTTCTCACGATTCATTATCAAATATTCAAATTAATATTATACGAGGATAAGAATCCGGTCGCAAACAAATTGTGTTTCGCTATTAATCTGAAACCTTAATTATTATATTACGTTTATGCCTAGTAACCAACTGGAATAATCGTCATATGATTTTTCGGTTAGCAATATACTTGTTGATCCAAGATAACTCTTCGGAAATCCTTTTGTAACAACAGCCGCGTAGCACATCTTCGTAGCGGCTGTCGTGCTACGAGCAGCTACGAGCGCCTACAAGGGGCTACGAGCCTATGATTAGGCCAGTGTCGGCAAGTGCGTGACGCACGTCCTGAGCTCAACGGCTGCTAACAATCAGTTAGCCGAAGGTCGCGCCGAGCCCTGAAGGAGCTCCCCGTCATTAAATATTTTGTAAAACGAATTACCACATAACCGAGCGATCACCTTGTAAGATTAACAAAAACTTTTAAGACAGTAGTTAGCGCGTGTAGAAACCATTGTTATAATAACGATGGCGTTTTGAACGGCCTTCTAAGGGGTTACCGTTCACTCGAATGTTTCGTACAACTGTGGTGCTGTAAGATGGGCCTAATGCATTAAACATTATCTACTAGAAAATCATGCTCATGTAGCGACATCTACTACTACTACTAAGTAATCGGTGGCAAGTTAGTGAGCGCGTCTTATCCTGCGAACATTATAAACGCGAAACTTTATATGTACCTATTGTGTATGTGTGATTTTGTTACTATTTTATGATAAACCTACTGAACGGAACTACGAGTAGGTACACGGGTAGACCGTGTCCTGAAATAGCACATGGGGTAGTTTTATCCCGGATCCGGGGTTTTATTTTTCTATTAACACGCGAGCGAAGCCGCTAGTTGATAAATAAATAAACCAAAAACATGCGCAAAACTTCGAAAAAAAGATAATGGTAGACCGCAACCTAAGCCTAGGCAAGGCCCTGCTAGGCTATGTATTCTCTACTAAAAGCTTTAATTGCTCTCTTCATTAGAACGTACAACGCAGTGGTACGCGGTGGTGCCCACATAATCCTCCTCAACGTTGACGCGTGGCACGCGGCACCGCATACCGCAGCGTTATGCGTTCGTATCTGGAGACCAAAGCTTTGGTAATTGGTTAGCTCATGGCGATTTTACGAGTCGCAGTGCGGGAGGAGGCTGGTGTGCCGGGGTTGAAGCTCTGGCACAGCAAGCCGCGCACGCTGCGCACTGAGCGCGGTCCTCACTGCCAGCTCGGCACCTCGATCACAGTTGGCGCTGATTCTATTGGAAATAGCCCTAATTCCAGGAAGTGACTAACAGTTGAAAACAGGTTTATTTGTGTCGTCATATTTCAATAAAAAAAGAAAGAAATTCAGGAAATTGAAGCGCAACGGTGTTGGTGACTAACCATTTATCAACCGTCATCACTTCTATGACAATTTATTGCAAGCGCCTTTTACAACATTACACGACTATCGATTGACAGAAATGACCTATTATAATCAGCGCGCCATTCAAATCGAACAACGACTTGACATTAGTCGGACTCTAGAAATGTTTCTTCGAAGGCAGACCACTGTTTACCCCCTTTGTCGGGAAAATGGCGCTTGCGCGGTCAGGTCGCGGCGGTGAGGCGGGGCGCGGGGCGCGACCTGTGGCCGCGCGCTGACCAGCGGCCGGCACGCGGCAGTGAGCGCGAGCCGCCGAGCAGCCCGCGCGCGACATGCGCCGCCATGCCGCCCGCGCCCACCGACGACACCAGCGCCTTCACCGTGCTCGGCCACGAGGCGCCCGCGGCCGCGCCGCCGCGCGTGCACGTCGTCAAGCCGCTGCAGCACGCGCCCGCCGCGCCCGCGCCCCCCGCACCGCCCGCCACGCACACCATCCTCGACCCCAAGTTCTCCCGCGCGCTGGACTTCAAGCTCCGACGACTGAAAGAAAAAGAAATTCTGCAAGCGAACCTCCGCCGCCCAACGCGCTACCGCTCCAAGAACGGCATCCTCACAGCTTCTAACCCAAACGTCAGCTCCAGGGAACAGGCGCTTCCTATGATTCTTAGCCAATCGCATCCTCGCATTAATGTCATCGAGCCGGAGAGCGACAAAAAGATATCTCCCAAAATGGACAAGTCACCGTCACCGGGCCGCAAGACTCGCTCGCGGAACGCAGCGTCCAACGACGGCGACAAGCCGCGCTTCGTGACCACGGTGCGCAGCGGCCAGTTCCTGCTGCCGCCGCCCGAGCTGGCGCGCATCCTCGGCCTGGAGACGCTGTACCCCGCCAAGGAGAGGGACAAGATAGTGTACTCTTACGCGAGCAAGCCCAAAGCGGTAGCGCCGCGCTCGAAGCGCTCGGTGCAGGAGAAGAAGGAGAACGTGGTGCCGAATGGGATGGTACCGGAGGAGCGGCGCGCGCGCGCCGGCCAGCTGTTCGGCGGCGTGCGCGCGCTCGTGGCGGGCGTGGCGGGCATGGCGCGCCTGCTGCACGCGCACGACCACGCCGCCGCCGCGCCGCCTCCTAGGTCAGCTGCTCCTCGCTATGCACTCATTGAATCATTGACACTTTCCACAACTATTTGTATCCCTGTCTCTGAGATCCTTGGCGACGTTGCTCGTCGGATTGGATACCTAGGTATGTGAGCACCCTCGTCCGAGCAACTGGGAATGTTTGTCTGCCGGGGGGGGGGGGGGGGGGGGGGTCGTGGGGTGCTGGCCGCTGGCCCACTTCCCGCGGGGCGGTCCGCGGCCGGCGAGGTCAACACACTGGCAATGCTTCCGCCACACTATTTTCGCTTATCTTATCTCTAATTCGATTTATTTTAAGCATCCTCGACTCATTAAATTTATTTAGGTTTATGTAATATTTCACAATGCGCTGTATAAAATGAATTAATATTAATTTATGACAGTGAAGTAAGTTGTTGCCGTTAGCTGTAGCCATACTATCCTTCGCTACTATCGTTCGACCCAATTATGTGTTCGTGTCCCCCCGAGCCGGTATCACAGGCGAGGGCTGCAGAACGTATAGCTCCGCATGTACGCCACGCAACACCAACATGTACTATATTAATAACTCGTTTATTTTTTGAGTTGCCTACTCGTATAGTTGCGGCATAAAGAATAACCAAACCTGTATAAGATTACTCACGAATCCGTCCGTCTAGGTACTTGTCACCGATGTTTTTAACCGACTGCACCGGAAGGAGGTTTATGTTTTTTTGAGAGCATTTCGATTGCATTTGCCCGTCCTAATTAAAGCCTATATGGTTTGTTGCATTTTAGTTTTAGAGGTGTCGTTAGATTCGTAATAGTTGTAAGAATTACACCTAAATCGACCTAAACAAAAATTTTAACATCGACCAAATTAAAACATTATTTTTTTCGTGACATCGTAATGTGTATCATAATAAAAGGCTCGAGATGATGATTTTCTAAGTATTAGTCTTTGATAGGAAATACAAAAACGTTGACTATGTCAAACAAGCTGACCATAAAACAACTACAACGGTTCCGGTGTTTTTGACACTGTTTTTTTTTCTAACTATACGAAAAACAATAATACCATTGCCCTATAAAACAAACAGATAAACAACAAACAAACAAACGGTTTCTATAAAGGAGCTCGTGGCTAGATAATAACAGCCGCACAGCTCAATCTTCAAGGTTAAGCAGCGCTTGCCAAGGTTGGTCTGTGGATGGGTGACCATCTTAACATAACGAATTTCCTCCGTGCCTCGGAAAGCACGTTAAGCCGTAGGTCCCGGCTGTCATTTGTAGATCTTTGGCAGTCGTTACGGATAGTCAGAAGCCAGTAAATCTGACTCCAGTCTTGCCATGAAGTACCGTGTTACCCCAGATAATGGGTTGTGGAGGTCTGGTAGGCAGCCGCTCCTCGTAAAATACTGGTATTCAGCTAAATCCGGCCAAGAACCTGATCCTAGCCTGATTTGACAAAGACATGTTACCAGTACCTACTTTCTGTGCAGTTAAAGGTCTATTCTATTCTGTTCACGCTTGTAGCTCAATCCTTTTAGCTTAGGTTAGCAAGGTACCTACAGAGGTTTGGAATAAAGAAAGGGGGCCTTTGTCTAGCAGTGGAACACAACAGGGTACTAATATAGAATAATTATATAATAATGAATTAACACTCCTTAGACACTAACTCCTGTGCTGATCAGGCTCTTGTACTACCGCCGCGCTCCCAGATACTGATGTCTACTTAAACTTTCAGCGGAGCAGGACTCACAGCGCGTGTGCAGTAGCTATCCTCGTTATGACGTGTGCGTTATCTGTTGCAGCGGCAGCCTGGGCACGTCGCAGTACGCCAACGTGATGCACGAGAAGCGCGTGGTGCGCGGCAGCACCGTCACGGCGCACCCGCACGCCGCGGTACGTACCACTCACACACACACACACACACACACACACACACACACACACACACACACACACACACACACACACGGAGCGAGAAGGATTGCGAGGCGGTCGCATCCTTATGCGAAGCAGTAATGCTAGCGAAGGAAGCAGTCGCATAGGGCATGGCCCTCACATCCCTGCCACCAGAATCCTGATCTCAATTTCCAACCACCGTAGGCACGGGCTTGCGGATGGCGAGCTATGGGCAGCTTGCGGTCCGACAGTCCGGTCATTATCGAGACCGAACCCAAGTCTTCGACAGCGCGTAGTGTTCCACGCATACCTCACTTAGATGTCAGCAAATCCGTAGGGGCCGAAGCCTCTATGACCGTGGGTTGACTTCTGAAAGGAAAACACGGAGCCCTGAAACGAAGGCAAAGAAAGAAGGAACAATGGAGTGGGTTTTAGTCAGTAAAAAACTGACACACTCGCTCGAGAGCGAGGGAACTCATTTCGATGAATTTCCGTTTAGAACCCTCACCGTGCGAGTCGGACTCGCACGGTGAGGGTTCTGTACTAATTTACTTATGCAAACAGTTCAATTCCCGAATCTAGTCTTGAAAATATTTCAGGATTGCAAAAAAAAACTTGTGACGTAACTACAAATTTTCAGTTTTCAAACTTTTTCCTATATTTGCATTACGTGACCTTGCTTTATGCAAATTTCATAATTCTAGGTAAACGGGAAGTACCCTATGAATTTTGATTCCCTTGAGAGTGTCGAAGTGTTTTTTGCGACATAAGCGGCCCTATCTTTTTTTCGTTACCCTACAAGTTTGATTTTGGCACAGCTTCAAGGGACCGCAGACTTGAGTATATGGTTTTAATTTCAACTCGACACCTATACGCGTTGCCGAGATAAAGGGTCTTGACAGACGGACAACAAAGTGATCTTATAAAGGTTCCATTTATTCCTTTTGAGGCACGGATCGCTAAAAAAAGACTATACTTTGCTTTGTGAGGTAATCAAGCCACACACAGCGCAGCAGCCACTCGCTCAACGACTGCCGCATGCCGGCGCGGTGCCGGAGACGCTCGGCTCGGTGCCGTCCACTATCCTAGAGAGAGATATTTGTCATTCAAGTTATCATTGTGACAATATTATAATCAACAAAGCCGTGACATGATATAATTTAGGTAAGTAACACGATGCGCGACCGTCGCAAGATTGACGCTTTGGAAATGTCGTGCTGGAGACGCTTGTTTGGAATACCATGGACCGCGCACCGAACCAATATTTCAATCTCAAAGAGAGATTATCTATCGAGATATCTATAGAACTCAATATCAAAGAGAGATTATCGTCGTCTGTAAGAGGAGCTCGTGGCTAGATAATAACAGCCGCGCAGGTCGATCTTCAAGGTTAAGCAACGCTTGCCTAGGTTGGTCTGTGGATGGGTGACCATCTTAACTTAACGAGTTTCCTCCGTGCCTCGGAAAGCACGTTAAGCCGTAGGTCCCGGCTGTCATTTGAAGATCTTTGGCAGTCGTTACGGATAGTCAGAAGCCAGTAAATCTGACTCCAGTCTTGCCATGAAGTACCGTGTTACCCCAGTTAATGGGTTGTGGAGGTCTGGTAGGCAGCCGCTCCTCGTAAGCACCGGAAATATTATGAGATGGCTTGTGTGCGTTAAACTATAGGATCTATCCACTTACTAGTCTACAATAATACTAGGTCTTTACCTTTGACATTTGGGAATTTTAACAGTATGCAATATTAACGACGAACACGTACTTAGAACTGCTAATGATTGAGAATTGTATTTTTGTTTCAATCGATTCCATTTCGGAAATTTTACCTTACGAATACCTAACTTTTCTTCTCATCTCCGAAAGCGAACGTTTGTTATCGTAGGTCGTCATTCATATTACTTCCCCTTTGAAATACATACTTTACAGGTCAAAGTAATATGTTTTGTAAAAAGCCATTTTCATAGGTAGTACCTAGTAGTACTTACATATGACTCGCGCCTATCGGCTCGTCAGCCGACCGTCCTAACTTTAGTTGACAACATTTTCTCTTGCAAAACTCAAATAAGGGTTTATCTATAAAATGCCTTTTCTAAACCCTGACGTAGGCTCTACTGAATGACTTGTGTCTTCACCCGGCGTGGAGCACGCTGGCGCCACGCGCCGCAGCACGCAGCCGTGACGTCACGCTCGCGGCTCCCGCTTCACGCCGCACGACGACCGCGACCCTTAATTGGCCGCTAGTGGAATGTGAACATTTCCACTTATTTGACTTCCACCAAACTACAAGGTTCTACTTCTACAAATGTCACTTGTAATACATAGTATGCTGTGAATTAAAACTATTAACAAATGACCTCAATACCATTTACAATGTTTACCATTTCATTACAACTGTATTTGCAAATGAACGACTAAATTAGCGGAAAGCTCAACTACATTTTCAATAACATTATATAACAACAAGGTCAATTCAATATTGGTTATTAAACATGAATTCAGATTTAGCGTAATTAGAATATCCACCGTAGCAAACATGCAATGGTCGACGCTAGGCACTCTATGTTGGACATACGATGTGTTGTACATACGCGAAACTATTTATTTATTTATTTATTATACGCTTTATTGTACACCAATTATTATTACAACAAAGGAAACTTAAAACTAAAACACATACAATGGGCGGGGAACTATTCATGGAAGTCATGCACGACTCAGAAAACTCAGTACAATACGTTACATCAAAGGTAAAATTTAAGAGGACCCATCCGGGTCCATCTTTTCCCCGACCGACCAGGCTGGGAGAGAACCGTGAAACTGCGATAGCAATGGGCCTTTCCCAGCTGGTTAAGCAAGTGACTAGGATGCCTCATGCGGGTCATACCACAAATTTTCTGGACCTTTCGATCACCGACCTGATGAGCACTGGCTCATACGGTGAGAGAGAGAGCCGATCTCTTTATATCTCTTTTCGCCTATAAGGCCGGGACTCCACCAAAGCAGAGATGTGTGCCGTGTGCTGTATGGTGTGCGAGAAGAGATGTTTTTCAGCTCCGGTGACTCCACCAAAGCGGAGATGTGTGCAATTCTTTTACATCTGTCGTTTCCACTGCGCGTCGTCCGCGCTCAGCTCACATCTCCGCTTCCATCGCGCCATACGAATATAACACATCTCCGCACAGCGATCTCCACTGAAGCTGAGCGGAGAGGAGATGTGTCAATAACACAATTCTATTGGTTGCTTAAAAAACATCTCCTCTCCGCTCGCCTCATCTCCGCTTTGGTGGAGTCCCGGCCATAATTCACTTCTCGACACTAGCAGTGTTACCCCACTGATTTTGCATCATTTCGATAATTCCGAGGTTCGTAAAAAGAATAAAGCTAGTGGACCAGATGGTGCACAAGCGATTGTTTTTTTGTTGCCTTTCTCTGCAAAAAGGAGCACGTTCACCTTGGTTCCTGCTTTCCGGAATGTAGCCCTGGAGTACATTAACCGCCTTCATCTGTTGGGATTTGAAGTTTCTTCAGATAGCTTAAAATTGAAGCGGTTCATTGAGCCCAAAGTCAGCTAAGAAACTCGGCGTTCTTGCAAAAGTTCGGCGGTACTTCACACCAGGATTCAGGACAGCTTCTTATTTTATACAAAGCACAGATCCGCGACGGTGTGTGGAGTACTGTCGCACATATGGGCTGATGCTGCAAAACGCCATCTAGTAGATTTGAACTCGCTGGAAAGGCGTGCGAAGCAGCTAATTGGTGATGCAGATTTGGTCCAATGTGCACAGGCGCGGGATAGCCAGACTTTCAGTGTTTTACAGGATGCATTTTGGTGAGTGTGCGCGGAGATTGCATGACTTGATTCCGCCATTACCTTTCTACCATCGGACTTCCCGACGTACGGCAGGTGCCCCTACGTTATTGAAACTTTTACGGTCCGGACTAAGCGTTTCGCATCGTCATTTATACATACACAGCTTACATCGAAGAATCGGAATTATTTGCCTACTGCGGTCTTCCCGTCTGATTATAATTTAGGTGCCCTCAAGGCTAGAGTGAATAAGCTCTTAATAAACTTGTGCGCCACATCATCAACGGTTGCATTACTACTTACCATCAGGTGGGATGGCACTCAAGCACTAGTTTATGCCATTTATAAAAATTTGCTTTATTTCAAGTATTTCTAGCAGAGCACAGCTCAGACACAATATTTTTCTTAGTTGTTTATTAGCAGTCCCTACCCATTCAATAATACCATCTTGAGCTTTTCCCACGTGTTGTGTTGTCGGCCTTCACCTTGTTTTTCCTTCATCGAATTGGTCTGCAGCACTTGAAGGACGACTTTACAATCTTAGGTATGATTGATCGCTGGAATATATTGAGCCAGTTTGTGATGTGACGAGGTGAGCGTGTGGCTGGCTAGGCTGCGAGCTGGCCACCGCCGCCGCCGCCGCTCTCGCGAGCCGCGCGGCACGATCGATGACAACCACGCTATACGTGAATCATTTCAAAAGCGCAGCCATCAACTGTGACTCAGCGAGTGTGCCACATGTAACTGAATATTAAGGGAACCTTCTATATATATTACCTACTTACTCGTACAAACATCGAAAGGCACGAAAATTAGATTCGCAAAACAGTGAGTACAGTGGCCAAGATTGCAGCAATCAGCTAGATTGTACAATAAAATATTTACAAGTAGTTCGAGCGGCGTCCACGTCTGCCGTGGAGCCAATTGCTGGAATAACATCCATAGTGAATGTACGAGCAGTGTGTAGTGCGGACTACCTACCTACATGTAGCTAGCTCGTACTACACACCTACGGCCTGGTCTAAGCGTTCTGTTAAACAATGCATGTGCCTACTTGTCTTCAATCGTTCTGTTTAAGCTATTATTGTATTTAAACTCTTTTAAAGAAAGTGGATCGGCATGAACACGGAGTTTATTGAAATTATCTTATAAATAAGTCACTTTGTAATGTTTTTATTTTGTTCTAGGTACAGATTTATAAACTACACATAGATCCACCGGTTTGGTTGAAAAAACAATGAATGTCTAAAAAATGAAGGAGTGTGTGTGTTGCACTTGCAGGGAGACGGCGTGGAGAGTATGGCGGCGCGTGCGGCGCGCACTCGCCGGCGCGCGCTGGCCCGGCGCGCCGCCGCCGCGCGCCTGCGCCCCGGCACGCCGCCGCCCGCGCCCGGCCGCCGCCACCACCCCATCCAGACCGAGTACTACCTGGAAGAAGTAACCTATCACATACTAGTTTTTTAGCTACCTAATTCCGACAAGGAGCAGACGTCCGCGGTGAGTTGAAGTACATGCGTCTGTCGTGTTGCAGCTGTTCGACAAGGGCGTGGAGATGGACGTGGGCGTGCAGACCGACCTGTTCGTGGACCGGCCCGCCACGCCCATCTACGTGCCCGCCAAGACCGGCGCCGACGCCGCCACGCAGATCTACCCGGGAGACGTGAGCCTCGCCCTGCTGTCATACTATGGACGTCGGCGTTCTCTCGCTGGTACAGAAGGTGCTCATGGATACGGTTGCGCTTGCAGTTGTTCGACTTCGACCTGGAGGTGCAGCCCATCCTGGAGGTGCTGGTGGGCAAGACGACGGAGCAGGCGCTGGCGGAGGTGGCGCAGGAGGAGGAGCTGGCCACGCTGCGCGAGCAGCAGCGCCGCTACTGCGAGCTGCGCGACGCCGAGCTGGCCGAGCGCCAGCGCCTCGCCGCGCACGACCTGCGCCTGCACCAGGAGAAGGTAGGCGCCGCGCCGTGCCGGGGCGGGGGGGGGTGTCTCACACCCGTGCTGACGTCACTGTGTACACGGTGTGCAGGAGCGGCGCGTGGCGGAGGCGCGCGTGGCGCAGGCGGCGGCGGTGGAGGCGCGCGAGCGCGCGGCGGCGTGCGTGCTGGTGCAGGGCTACGTGGCCGAGCTGCTGCCCTGCGTGCTGGCCGGCCTGCGCGACCAGGGCTACCTCATGGAGCGCATCGAGCGCGGTCCGTACCCACTCCCACCCTACTCCTCACGTCCTCACTCACACGTCGCACCGTACTAGTATTACAGAAAAATATACATATTTTAGGCCCAGTGACCAAAGTGATCAATTCTAGTTCAACCAAAAAAAATGATGCCAGGATTTCTATTAAATTGTCTCGTTCAATTGGAAGGTGGGACTTCCAATTGAACGAGAAGGCGAGAGATTGCACAAATCTCCGCGTTGGAGTCACCCGAACACGAAGTAACTGTGCCCGAACTGAAAACATCTCTTCTCGCACAGCACACAGCACACCGCACACATCTCTGCTTTGATCGAGTCCTGGCCTAACGGTCTAATCTTCTAGATATTAAGGTTTAAATTTCAACTTACAACATGTAAAATTTTAATAATAATAGCACCTTGTCGTGTTGTTTTTCAAAATACAATACGTAACTCCTCAATCAACTAAAAGATGAGGTTGAAATTAGCATAGATTTGGACATAAAGGTGCGCGTTCACGTCCAATCACAGGGTCAGGGAGCCTCCCCGGCTCCAATACTGTTCTGATGATTATTGCCGGCAGATTTGATCAGACATTGCTGTAACAGACATGTTGCTGGCTATGTACCATAGTGTAATGTATTTCCTTATGTGGATGTGTTATGTTTTGTCATAATTGCTGAGTGACTGTAAATTTTTGCAGGTATCGACGAGGAGTTCATGCCGTGGCTTGTAGACGAGGTGTCGAAAGAAATCGAGTCCATCATCACGAGTCGAGACGTTATTATAGGTGAGCGGAACCTTTATGAGCGGTACTCTAAGAGTCAGTTCACACCGAGACGCGACGCGACGCGACGATGCAGGAAGAGGCCAGTGATTTCGCGCTGCGCCGCGATGCACCGCGCTGCGCCGCGCGCCGCCGCGCCGTGAGACGCATCGCAACGTTGCGATGTGCATAGTGAAATCGTTGGCAAGGCGATGTCTTGAATGTAAAAACGTTCCACTAACCAGCGAGACGCCGCGCGGCGTCACGAGGCGCAGCTTGACGCCGTGCGGCGTCACGAGGCGCAGCGCTGTATGAAGCAACGTATTCTAAATTCTCACAATGAAATGTGTATCCTTTCGTGTAGTAAATAAAGTTATATTTTGAGTCACTCTATTAAAATGTGCATGCAGCGTCGTGTCGCGTCGCGTCTCGGTGTGAGCTGACCCTAATGGTAACAAGGCCTTCAAGCTGCCGACAATCAGCTGGCGCAACAAGTGTGTTGCTGTCCTGCTGCTGCGGCGTTGCCAGGCGCGTGGAGCTGTCCGCTGCTGCTAATGAGCACGTTGCGTTGTTTGCAGAGATCGTGCGCGACGTGGTGGAGGCGCGCGCTGAGCTGTACCGCACGGCGGGCGAGCGCGAGGCCGACCGCGTCGAGCCCGACGAGTCCGTCACGCCGGCCTCCGTCGCCTCCGGGGAGCACGAGGAAGAGCGTGAGTCCACACCCACCACCACGTAGTACACCCACACCACCACGGAGTTAACACACTGAACACCATATAGTACAAATACAATAATAGTATAAGCGCGCACGGACCTTTACCACAATTAAAGCGAAAGTAATGCCAAGCTAGCCGACCATGACTCAGAACAGTGCAAGCTTGATGCAAAGCGGAGCGTACGTGACTCCGAGCGAAGCGAGCGAGAGATGAGAGAAAAATTCGTTGTATGTTAATCATAAATAAGCACATACACATTACGCACACACGCTATCTAATGCTTATTATACCTAAATACACTAATAACCGTTGATAGCTGCGCTGCGGTTACCCCATGCAGTCTGTAAGCACATAAAGCCGTTGCTCTCGCTTATCATTTTGATATCTTTGATCATCGTTAAAGGTAGCCGGTAGACGCCAGAAAGGCTCAAAATTAGACTGATTTTGTCAATCAATATTGTGTCACCCAGTAACTGGGTTGTGGAGGTCTGATAGGCAGTCGCTCCATGTGAAGTACTGGTATTCAGCCGCATCCAGATAGACTGTAGGCCGACCCCAAGCTAGTCTCAAACTGTCTTATTACAAAAGTTTGAGTGAGTACTGGTTTAAACCTGGACTAAATAGTCTAGGGTTGTTACGGTATCAAAGCTAGTACCAGGCTTAAAATGTGTTCATATTACAAATCTAAGACCAACAGAAGACCAGTTATTCCAAAGATCATCCATGGTTACAGAACAAAAATATCATGACAATTTAGATTTGTTTTGTATTTGACATAAGTGACAGCTAACCTAATTAGTTCGTCTATTTTATGCGTTTTGTTTTGCATTATTGCGTTTTGTTTCCGTAACGGGGTTGCACTCTAAAATCATGGTTTTTAATTACTCCGATCAACTAATATTACATTTTAGCTTGGAAAATAAATACTGCTATATGACCCATAATTTGCATATAACTATATCCAAATTCAATCAAAATTCAAATTCAAATGGATTTCCACGATGACGACGTATCACAGATCAACGAGAAGTCTCAAGCATCTCCATATCTTCTAAGTCCATCAAGTCAATCATAATTATTAAAATCCATTTTTCAACGATATAAAAACAATAAACACAGGAAATTAAAGCCAAGGTAACCTCAACTTTTTGTAGAAATTAACATTTGACTATAGTCTGTACCAAAGTTAGACCTCGGATAAACTAGGGGTCTCGCGGGTTTATCTTTAGTACCATAGATAGTACAAGGATCAGTGATAAACTTCATTTTATAATAAGTTTTTTTGTAGTCCATGGTTTAAACCTAGAACTAATCCCTGTACTATATTTAGTCGGCGTTTTGTAATAAGACGTAAAAAGCCTAAACCACTGGGCCATCGCGACAAGTTCATTTAAACTCTTTACAAAACAACTATTGCTTCAAGTCTTCAAATAATAGTAATTTCCACAATTTTCAATCTTAATTTATACTTTTCTTCTTATTTTATACTTTTTAGTTTAGTCCTGTTTAAAATGAGCCCAAACACGACTGCGGTGCTATAATTTCTAGGTTTGTACTTCTTCTGATGATCGTGGCTTCAGCATGAGGTCTCTATGTACTTCGGTGTTCCTCATTAACAGTACGTTATCCACACATCGAGTCCTTTTCAATGAGCCTAAACACGATATACCCGCTGTTAGTTGTCGAGGAGCTAGGTACTCTGCAGACTATCCCAACTGCAGTATCAGGTCATGACTTTGATGATCATGAGACCAAATGTGGCAAATGCCCTATCGAACATCAAAACAATTTACTAAAACAGTCCTTGCCTGTTTGAGTAACTTCTTACTGTTAAGGAGTTGTACCTTCCATCATCAGCCCAGCTACCTAAAATGGTGACAACCATACGCAGATACACAAAATACTTCATAAAATATGCGAAAAACAATAAGTAAACCTATAAAATTTGAGGGTTGCCCTCAATTTTTCTAAGATCCCATCATCAGATCCTAACTTGGTAACAGTGAGACTACCCCAGAACTATATGCTTTCAAACAAAAAAAGAATTTTGAAAATCCGTCGACAATTAGCGGAGTATTCGATGAACAAACATACAAAAAAAAAACATTCAAGAAGCCTAACATAGTACCTCCTCCTTTTTGTGAAGTCGGTAAAAACAAAGTCGCTTTCTCAGTCACTATTTGCCTAAATCTTTAAAACTACCCAATGGATTTAGATGCGTTTTTTTTTTTAATAGATTTACTGATCAAACCGCAACCAGGCTAAAGGCTAGGGACGCTACGCAATAACCAGAAAGAGGTATGATCTGCCGCGCGCTCGGTGCCGCACTTGTGGCGGCGCCATGTGCGACCTGTCGCAGCCGGCCCGCACGTGCGCATCCGACACGCTGCCGGCCGCTATTACAACACTATGCCTTTCCTATTACCCACCCCGCACTACCCTACTGACACTTGTTCTAACTCTCCTCTCCTCTGATCAAACAGTTTGCCACTTGAATATAGACCTAATCATCTAGATGATAGAGGCTACAGTAGCGAGCGCGGGGATGGATGTGTCCGGCTCGGCGGGGAGCGCGCAGGGGACGTGAACAATGCGTGCGGCGTCGCGGTCGCGCACAATTAAGATTGATACGGTGTGATGACATTATAATATCGTTTTGATGCGGGGCGCGCTTGTGTGCGTTAGTTAAGAGCATTAGTTACTTTATTGGCGACGAGCGCGGGCGCACGTGCGGCGCTACAACAACACACGTCACGCGGTCTGCTCTGCTTGTCGACGTAATCGCACTTGACAGGAACATATTTTTAACAATTTTGTTTTAATCCCGAACGACCATTGTATTGTAAGAGATGTTAGAATTTTGCTGTGAGCTCGTTTCACTACATATTAGCTCTGAGTACTTGGTCCCTTTATAATATCATAAATGATTTAATTTTCTGGTAAGTTCAAAGCGCGGTACGCACAACAGTCATTTACGAATTAAATGAAGTTGGTACCAGCACACCTGAGATGTCAAGAGCGATACTGAGAAAGCCGTCTCATTGCACGAGCTCACCTGTAGAGGACAACACATTGACTAGTTATTGGGTACTTAGGTAATGAGTGGGCATCGTCGAGGTCAGTATAATGAGCAGTGTGAGCTGGGGCCGGCCACGTGCGGCCCCCGTCTGCCCCGCCACAAGATGCTGCTGCAGATAGCAGCACGTTAATGCGGTGCAGCACAACAGCGCACACGTGCGGCGATCGCGGCGCGATACGTGACGTGTGCTGATGCTAATAGAATAAGCCGCGATAACGCGCCCCGTGCCCCCCCCCCCGCACCCCGCACCCCGCACCCCGCCGCCCCGCGTCTGCTCGCCAGGTTCGCTCCATATGATGGTGAATTCTAGCTTGTTCATATTTTATTAGTATGAAATCCTATTGGCTACCGTAACAATACAGGAATTGAACTAGTGTATTTTTAGTCAAATAAATTGTTCGTAGATCTTCGGCAATCGTTACAAATAGTCAGACGCCAGAAAGCCTATTCACCAGTCTATCAAAGGAGTGTCGACCCAGTTACTGGGTTGTGTTGTGTAGGTCTGATAAAAGTGTCGCGTCCGGTTAGGCTGAAAGCCGACCCCGTGCTATTTGGAAAAAAGACAACGGAGATGATGGGTTAAATAAACTGTAACAGCATGTTGTAATGACACGACTGTGTGCAGATCATACTCGTAAGAGATGGCACACAGGCTCGTGAAGAGGTGTCCGGCGGAGGGCGGCGCTAGTGCACGCCAACTTGAGCTCTCCGCTCGGCCACACACGGCTCATTGTACTATGAAGTCGTCGGTGTTTATGCAGCTGCGCTTCCTCCTGCTGCCACGTTGCGGATACTTTTTATATCGCCTCCGCACAATACAATAATAATGTAAAGAGCTTAAATATATCCATTTAGCGTACTCAATGAAAGAGAGAATGAGCAATACTTGTAGGCGCCCAGTTTGCATAATTATTAATATAAGTAATGTAAATCAGTTCGTAGCACGCGTCCGTTGGCGTAGGCGCGTCGGCGTAGGCGAGTAGCCTGCATCGGCGTAGGTTCGTAGCCTAGCGTCCTCGTAGCGCTACGAGCGCGGCTACGAAAGCGTAACATGATAATATTACGGCTGTCCAATTTCAAAACCTAGCAAGTGGTTCAAAGCAAATTTTACAGGAGAGCCAAAAAACGACTTGTCGACTTTAAGGGCATGCCATTTCAAAATCACTTATCTTAACAAGATGGGAGTAGCATCAAAATTTGCGGTATATTGTTGACTTTAAGATACAGTATTAATATTGTGTCTATACTGTTTATTGTGTGTACAAGAGCAGTTACTAATGAATAAATTGTTTTATGAAGTCATATTACGTTATTGAAACAAATTCAAAACCTAGCAACGTACTTTACTAGGTTTTTATCTGGTCAAAAATCACAATGAATGATTAAATAAATACAACTACCATTTCATAAACCTAGTAAGAGCCATAATTAAAATCAAACAAACCATCAAAATAATAAAGAATTTATTCATAATCAAATTTTAAACCTCTTCAATAATTTGTCCATCGGTTACTAATAATCTACAGAACTGTTATTGGTAGGTAGACGTTCCCAAAATTCTCTTCGGTTTATCGGCATTAGAGAAACTAATTTTGAGAGAATGCCTTCTTTTTTTCCTTCTTTTATGCCTCTCTCAGAATTACTAATTGAAATTTTGAAATTTTTTCATTAAAAAGTCGAGCTCCTTAAAAGATTCTTCAAAATCATCATCTGCCTAGCCTTTTCCCAACTATATTGGGGTCGGCTTCCAGTCAAGCCGGATTTAGCTGAATACCAGTATTTTATGAGGAGCGGCTGCCTACCAGACCTCCACAACCCATTAACTGGGGCAACACGGTACTTCATGGCAAGACTGGAGTCAGATTTACTGGCTTCTGACTATCCGTAACGACTGCCAAAGATCTCCAAATGACAGCCGGGACCAACGGCTTAACGTGCTTTCCGAGGCACGGAGGAAACTCGTTATGTTAAGATGGTCACCCATCCACAGACCAACCTAGGCAAGCGTTGCTTAACCTTCAAGATCGACCTGTGCGGTTGTTATTATCTAGCCAAAAGATTCTTCAAAATCATTTTTATAAAATAAATTGCGGCACCCATTTATAAATTTTACTTCTACGACCGAATTCAGTAAAAAGTTTTGTAGAGGATCGCACTCTTCATTACGTCGTGGTGCACGTTTTTTTTTAACCAACGGTAAGATTTAGTTACCTCTACAACTTCAATATTTGATCTACAAATTGAAATAACATTTTTGTAGTCCTCGAAGTCATAAACAGCATCTTGTTTTTTTATCTGCGTCTCTATGTTGCCATGGACTCCATCAGCAGACATATGGGTATGGCCTTTGGTCAAGTACTTAATAGTTAAGCTTTCTAAATTTGAAAACCCACAGTTCACAATGGTGATGAGTGCTGTATAAATGATCCAGTTTTTGTTTTGACCTGCCTTCTTTTTTATGGTACCATATAATGGTGATGTTCCAGAAAATGTAAAAAACACGTACATGAACCACAAAACAAAGGCCAATAAAGCCATCCAAAAGTATCAATTAGACGCATCATTTGAAAATACTGCGAATGTGAGATATTACTCTATGGATCTGCAAAAAGTAATGCTATTACCTGATATGCCTAAAGTTAAGGATTCCTTTTTCTTGAGTAGATTGATTGCTTTAATTTAACTTTTGCACCTATAAGAAAAAAAAGCAAATTTAACAGTACATGCGTTTTGTGGCATGAAGCATATGCTGGTAGAGATGCCAATAACATCGTGGATGCAATTGCAACATTTATAGAAAAAGAAAGGGATGTTCAGCACTTAATACTTTGGTGTGATAATTGCACCAGTCAAAACAAAAACTGGATCATTTATACAGCACTCATCACCATTGTGAACTGTGGGTTTTCAAATTTAGAAAGCTTAACTATTAAGTACTTGACCGAAGGCCATACCCATATGTCTGCTGATGGAGTCCATGGCAACATAGAGACGCAGATAAAAAAACAAGATGCTGTTTATGACTTCGAGGACTACAAAAATGTTATTTCAATTTGTAGATCAAATATTGAAGTTGTAGAGGTAACTAAATCTTACCGTTGGTAAAAAAAAAACGTGCACCACGACGTAATGAAGAGTGCGATCCTCTACAAAACTTTTTACTGAATTCGGTAGTAGAAGTAAAATTTATAAATGGGTGCCGCAATTTATTTTATAAAAATGATTTTGAAGAATCTTTTAAGGAGCTCGACTTTTTAATGAAAAAATTTCAAAATTTCAATTAGTAATTCTGAGAGAGGCATAAAAGAAGGAAAAAAAGAAGGCATTCTCTCAAAATTAGTTCTTAATTGAAAGTTTCGAAATGAACGTTACCATTTTAAAAACCTAGCAAGTACAAGAACAATTTCTTAACCTAGCAACTGCAGTCACTTGCTAGGTTATGAACTGGTCGGTGTTAGATGCTAGGTTTTTAACTGGTTTTTCTATGCTTATTTCAAAATGTTTGTGTAGTTGCTAGGTTTTTGATTATTGCTAACTTTGTTTGTGAATGAATTTTAGATATTTTGACAAGCTTAAAACGTAGTAATATTGCTATAAAGTCGAATTTGCAAAAACACCCATTTTTACAAAAAATGTCAGTTGCTAGGTTTTGAAATTGCACAGCCGATTAGTGTAACAGATTTTTTTAATGATTTCTGAATCGTACCTAAACATCCCAACCAAAGCGTTCAAAAAGTAATCGCAGCAGCAACAATATTGGTCCCCTTTGAAACATGTAATGGTTCGTCCCCTCGCTAGGCTCGCCCCGCGGCGCCGCCCGCCAACCTGTGGATCGTTTAGATAAACAGTCTACATACAATGCACATTAATTGAACGCGATGCACTTGCAACTTAGTGAGCAGATTATACACTCCATTATAATGTAAGCATTGAAGTGCGTAATCCTACGGGGACACGTGCGGCCTCCAACACAAACATTTAATAAATACGAATTATTTATATTATTTGAATACACTACATATGGAAATTCTGATTCATATCTTAAAATTATACCTATGTGTGGCAAATAAATATGTTTGTCATTGACTTTGAATAATTATGATGTTACGCTAGTGTCAATATGTTACGGTGACTCGATTGTCTGCTAACCGTGCTCTTTTTTCAGTTGAAGAAATACACTAGTAGCGGAGAGGCGTGAGACGCAGCGCGGCGACACGACACGAGTGGAGTGCCGCGACAGTGACGTGCCGCGCGGACACTCTGTGCGCGTCGCACTGCTAGTGTGTTGTGAACTGTGAACTGATGAGTTGCGCCACTAAATTGTATGTACGCCAGAGGGCCTTACACAAGCCGAGCGCCGAGCTGCCGCCCGCGCTGCCGCCGCCCGCGCCACGCCGCGTGCTGCCACGCCGCGTGCTCCCACGCCGGCGCGGTGGCGGCCACGGCGCGCTGGGCTCGCGGGACACCCCGGGCTTGAGATTAAACCTATGTATATTTTTTATTTATTTATGTAATATGTACATAGACTATCAAGTATATTTATAATAGAGCAATTCGCTGACGCGGCGTAAACCGATATTGTTTAGGGAGGCGGTGCTTGGTGGCGCGCGGCCGGTGGGGCAGCGCCGGCAGTTGCGGACTAGCTCGGTGTAGCTACTGTACAGTGTGCTCTGTGTACTCTGTGTATGTGTCGTAACACGAACATCCGCACGTCGCCGCAGCTCGTGCAGCTGAGCGCTCAGCCGGCGCGTGGCGGCCGCCGGCGCGTGCTGGACGCTGGAGTGCGCGGCCGCCTACTCATACGAGTATCCTTTCGGTAGCCACTTCAGATGAACGACGTCTTAAGAAAAACGTAAATTAAGAAAACCGTTAATGTATTCTACGTTAGTGTTTCTGAAAATAATCGTCTAGTGCAAGAAAATGGCAAGTCTTGAGCTGCGCTCCTTGCTCCACAACGACACATACACGAAAAAAAACAAACGCCTTTACAAATCCCCTTTGTAGAATTAATGTTCTATAAGTTTTATAAGCAGAGTCATGTACTGTGCTGGAGTTGTCGAACTCTACCTATGACGCATCGCAGGCTGAGACGAACCTCGAACTGCCGCATGTTGAAACAACCAATCGGAAGAAAGTTCAAGGGCCGGTAGCAGATACAAACTGGAGAAAACAAACCTTGTTGAGCCGAGCCGAGCGCGCCATCGTCCCAATACGAATAGACACGCACGAGAGCGTCGCTCGCCTGCGCGGTTTAGTCCCCGAACAATGGATAGCGATGCAACTAGGTATTTTCCTAGTTGAACTTGTTCTTATTTATGGAGCACTAGTAGCACGTCCCCGCGCGCCGCGCCGCCTCGCCACGGCTGCCGCACGCCGCGCCGCCGACCCACGTTTTGTACATTGTTACGTATTTGTAGGCCACTTTGTTTTGTTGAGTCTCTGTATTAGATATATAATATTTACAGGAGGTATTAAGTTACTACTTATTTAGACATTTTAGAGTAAAATAGTTACCTATTACTGTTTGTTTTATTTTCTAACCTGGTTCTGACTACTCAAATAAAGAGCTTTTTGTATCGGTAGGTGTAGGCGTTCTGTCTCACCGGGGCAGCTTGGGTGTGTGCACGCTTGGCTGTGAGTAAACTTGGACACGGAAAGGAAAAAGCCTACGCACAATGTTCACAATGTGCATAAGACCATCCGCGTTCGTAGGGCGTCTGCCGTTTTGCCGAAAACAATTTGCCAAATTTTCATTACCAGTAAAATGAAATGAACAGTAACCGTCTTTATTTTTTTTCATAGCAATTATATCAAATTAATTGCTATGAAAAAAAATAAAGACGGTTACAAATAACGAATGAAAAACGAACTCCTACCAGAACTATAGGTTAGGTTAGGTTAGAGTAGTGACCAAACCACGCCAGAAGCATATTTTTATATGTAAAACCAGAAACAGTAAACTGAAGATACCAAAATTTGGCTAATTTTATTTTGGGTAAAATATGTTATACCAACTGAAATGTTTGACTACATAAAAATTAGAAAAAGAACTAGTTGGTAAGCAAATTATTGTTGAAACGTTAACTTGCCAAACATTAGGTTTGCGTAACATTTATTTGTGAAGAGTTTATTTGCGAAAAATTGTTTGGGTAGTGATAATTTGGCAATTTCTTTTTGGTAAAACAAGGGAGACCCGGTAAAATAGGTTAGGTTAGGTTAGAACTGTGACCAAACGCGACCTACTTCTCAAATTGTTTTTTAGAATATGTTCCTAAAAGTAAATTAGGTGATGGTTTTCCTTAAAAATGTTTTAGAATGTTTGTTGAACTAAGAAAATTAGAGATATACTATTTTAATAATTGTTATCGTTCGGTAAAACAGTTCTGCAAATACCATTAAACAGTATATTTAATTTGATTTGTTTAGCGTGCACAATTTGTGTGCGAGTCAGTATTTTTGATTTGACTTTGCAATATTTTGTTCGAAAAAAGGGAATATACAGATATCGATTTAAATACATGCCATATAAAAATAACTATATCCCTTTTTCTGTCTCTGAGTTCATTGAAAGGCACTTAATAAAACGGGTATAGATTATAGTGTAGCAAAATGAAGTGTCCTCCTTGAAAGTATACCCCAAAAAAATGTTGTAGTCGGGTATACTTTGAAATTTTAATACGAGCTATATACAATTTTAATGTATATACGAACTCAACACTATGGAGCGTTGTGTGAAGGTATAAATTCCATATACGCAGCGAGTGCCTCACGATGAATCTGGGAATCATTTTTCTCGGCATCGTTGAGTGTGCGCGACGCGTAGGCCACGACTCGCCCGCCGGCCCCGGCTGCGTGAGCACGGCGCCGAGCCCGCGCGCGCTCGCGTCGCAACTCATTATCAATGGTTTACTCTGCTCGTAGTGACACAGAACATTAGCACTTGTTAACGACTTCTTTACTTCGGCGAACGCTTGTTCGCATTCCCTACTCCAAAACCATTCCATACCCTTCCGCAGAAGATTATATAAAGGGAATAGTGTTGCACTGAGATTTTTAATGAACCTACCGAAAAAATTTACTGTTCCTAAAAATGATCTTAGTTCTGATACATTACGAGGCTGCTCCATATTATTAATTGCTTCAATTTTCGATTTATCAGCTTTTATTCCTTCTCTCGATATTATATAACCTAAGTTAGTCACCTCCTCAGCTAAAAAAACACGTTTGCTCTTTTTTAATTATAAACCGTTATCTAATAAACGTTGGAAAACTAACTTTAGTGCGTCTATATGTTCCTTTTCCGTTTTCCCTCCTATGATCACGTCGTCTAAAAACACTTGGACGTTAGGTATACCACTCAATATGTTTATCATAATTCGCTGGAATATTCCTACGCTCGAGGATAAACCGTAAACAAGCCTGTTGTATTGAAATAACCCGCGGTGTGTTTATGACTGTATATTTTTTTGTCTCATCCAGTTCTATTTGGTTGTAGGCTTGTGACAGATCGATTTTACTGTAATACATATTTCCATTTAGATTTACAAGACATCCTCAATTCTAGGCAGTGGGTAACGATCGACCAGTAAAGACGGATTCAATGTGGCTTTATAGTCTGCACAAATTCTAAGTGAGCCATCGGGCTTATTGATAGGTACCAGTGGGGAGGCCCAGTCGGAGCAGTCGACAGGCTCGATGACGCCGGCGCGCAGCATGGCGTCCAGCTCGGCGTCGACGCGCTCGCGCAGCGCGTACGGCATCGGCCGCGCGCGGTGGAACACCGGCACCGCACCCGCCCTCACGCGCAGAGTCGCCTTGCCGCCACTGTACCGCCCCAGCCCGCCGCTGAATAGTTCTTTATATCTGTAGATTAAATTTCCGATTTCTTTATTTGTATGTTCACAACTCACTTGATTCAGTAAATCACAATTAAATTTAGGTATTGTTATGCCTAATTCTCCCGCCACTGCCTACCCAGTAGGGAAGTCGTACCGCCTTCTACTGTTGGCTTAACGTTTGAATCCCCAACCGGTCCTATGAGACCGCGCTGTTATTGTTTTACTATTGTGTCTCGTTTCGCGGGTATCTGAGTAACTACTTATACCTACTGGTTTTATTTTTGTACCGTCATAAAATTTAAAAATATAGTTATGCTTTTCAATCGGCAAGTAACTAAAATATTTATTGTAGGTACATAGACTTGCTAATACATGAAATAGCAGTACCCGTACCTATTTCCATCGGTATAATTCTATTGTTTATTTCAATAGACATACTTACTGGTTTGTAGTCGTTCAAGCATAAGTGATGTAGTTCTTCCTCGATGTCCCCGCTGATGTCCTCGTCAGACTGCTGCTCGGGCTTGCCGAAGTGCAGGCGGCCCCGCGGCGGACCTGCTGTTGCTGTCGCCCGGTGTCGGTCCCCTCCTCGCGATGCACCCCAGTTCGGACACACCCGTCGCAAATGTCCCACTTGTCCCACACCCGCCGCATTCGTAGCTCCGGAAACGACACGTTTCTTGAGCATGATTGTAAGCTCCGCAAGCACGACAATTATTTTTCTGTATTCCTCCGCTTCGTATGTTGCCGCTCGTGCCGCTGCGCATGCCGACGTCACGCGCTATCCTCGAGCCAGCGCGTGCGCCCCGGCCGCCGCCGCCGCGCCGCGACCGCCTCGGCTCCCCGACCGGCCGGTCCCCGCCGAGTTGAGCGCATGGATGCCCCCGGCTGCCTCCGCCATACCCTCACTGTGTGGTACTTCTACAGCCGCCGCGTACCGTTCCGCAGCTTCCAAAGAGGTTGCCAGTTTCACTGCCTCTGCATACGATATTGTATCCTCCGCAAATAACCTCTGTCGAATAGTGTCGCTGCGTATCCCACAAACGAACTGGTCTCGTAGGTTATCGTTTAGACTAGTTTCAAACTTGCAAAACCTAGATAGCTTCCTGAGTTCCGCTGTGTAGGTAGCGATATTTTCTTCTTGTCCCTGTCTCCTTTGTCTAAAACGGTATCGCTCCGCTAATGACGACGGTTCCGGTTGAAGGTGCTGACGTAACAAGTTGACCGCATGCTCATACAATAATGTCGAAGGCTTGCTCGGACTTGCCAAATTAACTAGAAGTTCATAGGGCTCGTCCCCCATTACGGCTATCAGAGTAGGTAATTTCAAGTCATCTGACACGTCATTTGCCGTAAAATACATTTCTAAACGGTCGATGTATGATGACCACACACCCGTTTTCATATCGAAAGCGCTCACTTTTCCGATGGACATTTTGACGTTACGACAGTTCTCGTACACAGTTTTTGCACTGATAACACCGATATCTCCCACAAGTATTTCCTTTGTTCTTCGTATTAATCCTCGTCGCCACTGTTATATGTGTAGGTACTCGTATCAACCGGGAAAATAAAAGATAACACGTCCGTTCCTTAGCACCGTATATTGGAGACTGTTTGATGTACAATTACCCACAATACACTACACCACCCAACAGCCAACTGGACAAAACGGAGTATACCTAAACTGTGATAGCCTGATCACAGCAGATCTATTGTGATTAGCTTCATTCATGTTCTCAATGAATTGATAGCTTATAAACAGTAGCTAGCTAATGATGATGAAGCTATTATACTTTTAGATACTTATTCAATCGATACAATTATTTAGATTTTTTTTTTATATACTTATACCATAAACTAGTACTTGTCATTAGTACTTGGACATTGTTATAGTAACAATGTCCCTAGTAGTTAGAGGTAAACAGTCAAAGGAGTCTCGGAACCGATTTATGAAAATATATGAAACTGTTTCATCGGATTTTCGAAAAATCTAGTAGGTAGGTACGCTAGCCCACCCGGACCCAAACCCACAGCTGTGGTGGTTGCATACGTAACCACAGTGACAATAGTTTAATCACGGCTCGATTAGCGGAGGGCGTTCCGGAGATTAGCGAGAGCTGGGAGTGGAGCAACCCTCCGCCCTCCGGCGCCGTATATATCGAGGGCTACCCTCACGCGGCGACAGTCGAGTGCAGGCTGCGTCCGCGCATCGCTCGTGGAGTGGTGGTGTGGTGGCGTGCTGGTGCCCGCTCGCAGTGCGTAGTGCAGGATGTCGCGCGTGCTGTGCCGGCGCGGCGTGGCGCGCGGCGCGCTCTCCCGCGCCTTCAGCGCCGACCACCTGCTCGACGCGCTCAAACTACACGATTCTGAAAACGTAAGTACCTACCTAACAGAACCTACGAAAAGAAACCGCGTAAGTGCGAGTCCAACTAACTTACCTATGAAAATAGTTTCATTACCGAATCTAGACTAGAATTTTTTTCCGTATCACATTTTTTTTTCTTGTCACGTAACAACAAATTTTGATTCCCTTGAGTGTGGAAAAGTACCTACGTTTTTAGGATTCCGTACCTCAAAGGGAAAAATCGGAACCATTATAGGATCGCTTTGTTGTCCGGAAAAAAAGATACAGCCTCAGCTCCCAACATATCGTATATATATATCTTAGAGAGTATCAAAATGTACCTACGTTTTTTGCGATATAAACGGTAATAACCCGTTGACCTAGAATCCTCTTATAGCACAAATATGTGTAGGAAAAAGTCTGAAAACTGAAAATTTGAAGTTACGTCACTAGATTTTTTTTTTTAAATCTTTATGACTCTATTCGAGAATGGAACTATTTACAAAGGAAACTTAGTACCTACGGAACCCTCGGTGCGCGAGCCCGACTCGCACTGACCCGGTTTTTTTGTGATATAATGTGATGCGAGTTCAGGTGGGAAATCAAACGAAGTAACATCATTCGAGTTTTCTTATATTTAAGTAGCACAAATTCACGCTATCTCAAAATACAGCCACTTTACAAGCGTCGCACAAAACAATCTGATGATTCTCCTGGAAGTCAAATACAATCCCTTTTCTAATATAACACGAATTATTTCAATAAGTCACAAGTTGACAAACTAGTTATAATTATTTACAATAAAAACAGGTATTGGTGTACCTACCTACTAACTTAAAATATTATAATCATACGTGATTAATAGTAATATTTCCAAGGTAATTAATTAGGTAATGTCAACAGAATTAAATATTACGAACTAGCTTTTACCCGCGGCTTCGCTCCCGTCAAATGACTACCCTACATGTCCTACGCTAACCTACCCTACCTACCCTACACTACACTACCCTACACTACCCTGCCTACCCTACTTTACCTAACTTTTTTTTTAGAATTTTTCTCTCCGTAAAAACCATCATTGAACTTCAAGGAACATTTTAAAAATTAGCCTAATCGGTCAAGCCGTTTTCATGTTATGTCGTGACAACGGAAAACGGGTTTCATTTTTATATATATAGATATACAATTATCTGAATAGTGTGTCAATGAATTGGTAGAGGGCGCTCTATTGTAAGTTTATAAAGATTGTTTATATAGATTGAGCTCCTAGTAAACCAGGTGTCTTGATTAGCTAGTAGATGGCGAGTAATTGCGGCTGTATTTTTTTTCGTTAACTTCAAAGTTTGATTTTTGCACAGCTTTAAGGGACCGCAAACCTGAGTAGGGTCATTGAGCTGGTTTACTGTCCAGCTCCACTATTCGTTCATTTGACTAAGCTGCTACAAACATACCTATACGTAAAACTCGAAAACGAACCTTCCTTCCCGGGCAAGCTTCAACTCTTTTCGGTCCATAATGTCTAACCAACATTACAGTTCTACTAACATAAAAATGTGATTAGGGAATTAGTAAAATAAAAAAAAAATAACTTCTTTAGCCCCTTCGCATCCGTGACTTGAAGAAGTCTAGTAGGTACTACTAAAAAAATGGCGACGAGAAAAGTTCAGAGCAACTTTAATTACTGATACAGCTAGTTTAACCTATGTTTTGGCACGTACATATGTCTACTTACAAGCATAATAAATACTATTTAAAATCTTACATAAATATAGTGACTAGCATAACAATTTTACAAACTATTTGGTTTTCGTCTACATAGACGGAAACCGAATCAGCTAGGTGAATATTTATTATTGTATTTTTATTTCAACATACCTATAAAATATTGACTTTTTTCTCTCAATGTGATCTTTATGGCTATTCGATTATACATTTTAGTTTCCGTCCATTTCTTTGTTAGTATTAGTAGAAAACTAATAATAGTGAAGTGGGTATTTACGGGAGATGAATAAGGGCGATGTTCACCGACACCAAATCGACTGTTTTAATATTAAAACGGCTGTTTTAGCAATATTTCCTGTTCCTTATCGTCGGTTATTGACGTTAATCAGATGGTTATCTTAAACTTATGTTGGTGCACATGGCCCTAAGACCCGTATGTACTTAGCTTGAGGTATATTGTGAGAAGTCCACACACGATACACATATAGCAGTTTAAGAGTGGAAGGTGAAAGTCGCACAAGGATAGGCACAGTAAGAAATTACAATAATACAGAATAAAAGATGTACGTCCGTGACATTTGAAATATTCATTATTTACAGCGTAACTATAGCGACGCTACATCACCCCCCTCTTGAGACCGTCATGGGCGATAGTAGTCAGGAAATCGCACCCTACGGCCTGACCGTGTCCTTTTGATATTGTCGTCTTCGGTCGTCGGCGTTGGTGGATTGATAACTGGTGTGTCATGTGAAGTTTGTTTATGTCCGTGATCGTTTTGATTAGTGTTGCTGTGTGTTACCGTGGTGTGTGAGTCTTGAAGTATGTAGGCCGGTTTTACTCGGTCTACTGATACTGAGACTGTTTTTCCTTTAAGGAGGAGTTTGAATACTTTGTCACCCCTCTCTAGTATTTTATGTGGCCCTGTGTATGCTGGTTTAAATGAACCGGATGACGCGTTGTCTCTTAAGAAGACGTGCGTTGCGGTAGCAAGGTCCTTAAACACGAATATGGCCCGGCTATTTCTAATAGCCGGGCCATATTCGTGTGTCGCGATGCTGGAGATGGTTGAATCTTACTGGCAAACATGCGTAATCTTGATACGTAGTCGGTCATATCCGTGTTGCTAACGGCTTCTGGCTCAATGAAATCTCCTGGCAGCCGCAATGTTTCACCGTATACCAGTTCAGCCGGTGTTGCCTGCACATCTTCTTTAAATGCGCTTCGGATGCCTAAAAGAACCAGTGGTAGTGATTCTACCCAGTTTTGATTACCATGGCAGGTTATGGCTGTTTTTAGCTGTCTGTGTAACCGCTCAACCATACCGTTACAGGCAGGGTGGTAAGCAGTTGTCTTTCTGTGCTCGAATCCAGCAATCTGTGACAGGTGCTTGAAAAGAGATGACTCGAATTGTCTGCCACGATCCGTTACAATTTTTGTGGGACAGCCGAAGCGTGCGATCCAACCATACAGAAGGGCGTTAGCCACGGTTTCGGCTGTGATATCCTTGATTGGTATTGCCTCAGGCCATCGCGTGAAGCGATCTACAGCGGTGAGACAATACCGGAAACCATGAGAGATTGGCAGTGGCCCGATCATGTCTATGTGTATATGCATAAAACGTGATCGTGGCAGCTTGAAGTTACCAAGGGTTGCTGAGACATGGCGAGTTATCTTCGCACGTTGACATGCCAAGCAGTTTCGCGTCCATTCCCTACAGTCTTTCTTCACTTCGGGCCACACGTAACGCTCTGCTACTAGTTTAGCACTG
The DNA here is from genome assembly GCA_030763345.1 of Mythimna separata. NCBI lineage: Eukaryota > Metazoa > Arthropoda > Insecta > Lepidoptera > Noctuidae > Mythimna > Mythimna separata. The sequence continues at coordinate 26,654,137 of CM061171.1, forward strand.
GCGTTGGCTCCTGGGTGGCTCAAGGAGTGTAGGTTGTCAAAGACTTGGCGGCGAAGTTCTTTCGTGACATATGGCCTTGGCGTCTTGCTACTCTCATCGCAGTACAGTTCAGACAGTGTTCCCGGCAGTGTAACCTTTTTCAGGCGCATTGACGTTTTCCCGTTGAGCAGCTGTTTGAGCTCTGAATCGGAACTCTGGGACTTGGCTAGTAAGTTCAAATCGATAGGCTGGGAGATAGCCTCTACTCGTGACAGGGTATCGGCAACAACGTTATCCTTGCCCGAAATATGCCTGATGTCTGTGGTAAATTGCGAGATAAAATCTAGATGTCTAAACTGTCGTGGTGAGCAATTTTCCTTTCGCGTACGAAACGCGTAACAGATGGGCTTGTGATCTGTGTAAATCACAAACTCTCTTGCCTCGACCATATGTCGAAAGTACTTAATCGCTTCATATATCGCGAGCAGTTCGCGGTCATAAGGTGAGTACTTTCGCTGACTGGTGCTTAGCTTACGAGAAAAGAAAGCTAAGGGTTGCCATTCCTCATCCTTTAACTGTTGAAGGACTGCACCCATTGCAGTATCGGAGGCGTCTGTCACTAAGGCTAGCTTAGCTTCGCAGTCTGGATGAGCTAATATTGCTGCTTGGCAGAGTCCTGTTTTGCAAGCTATAAACGCGTCGTCCTCCTTTGCTGTGAAACTGACAGGATGCGAGCCTTTTACTGAGCCTTCTAAAAGCTTGTTCAGCGGTGCCTGGTGTTGAGCAGCCTCTGGAATGAACCGCCTATAAAAATTTACCATCCCTAGAAATCTTCTGAGTTCTCGTACCGTTTTTGGAGTTGGGAAGCTGTTGATCGCTTCAACCTTTTCTGGCAATGGTTTTGTGCCACCTGATGTGATTTGGTAACCTAAAAATGTTACCTGTGAGACTCCAAATACGCATTTTGACGTGTTTATCACCATCCCATAGTCTTGTAATTTGGAGAACAGCTGACGCAGGTGGTCTTCATGTTCTTTTTGGTCTTTTGAGTAGACCAAAAAGTCATCTAAATACCCAAAACAGAAGTCCAGGCCTCGTAACATTTCGTCGACAAAACGCTGGAAAGTTTGCCCTGCATTGCGTAGACCAAACGTCATATAAGGAAACTCATATAATCCGAACGGTGTGGTGATCGCCGTCTTCGGAATATCCTCAGGATTGACGCGTATCTGGTTATATGCCTTGACCAGGTCTATCGTTGAAAATACTTGACATCCAGAAAGGTTGTGAGCGAAATCATGGATGTGGGGAATTGGGTAACTATCAGGTATTGTTCGCGCGTTTAACATCCTAAAATCACCACACGGGCGCCATCCATTATTCTTTTTTGGTGCCAGGTGCAAGGGTGAAGCCCAAGGTGAGTCGGAGGGTCTGGCTGTACCATTCAAAAGCATAGATTCAAACTCCTCCTTAGCAATTTTTAATTTGTCTGGAGCCAACCGACGCGGTGTGCACGATACGGGTGGTCCAGGTGTTGTACGTATGTAGTGTAAGGTGTTGTGTGTAGGTGTACGTTGTATACCCGACGGCCGGGTTATGTCAGGAAACTCCCGGAGTATGTCGTGATATGTCGTGTCACCAACTCTTACCTTAACTGAAGAAACAATGTCAGAAGGACGAGCAGGCAAAGCAGGGGTCGCAAGCGTAGTGTAGGCGTCGATTAGTCGCTGCGTTCTGACATCTACAATTAAGTTGTAGTGTGACAAAAAATCTACGCCCTATTATCGGCTTTGTCACGTCCGCCACTATAAATCGCCAAGCAAAGTCACGGCGTAAACCTATATTTAATTTTAAATACGCGTAACCGTAGGTATTTATCACACTACCGTTAGCCGCACATAGTTCGTAGCTAGTTTTATTACACCGCACTTTCACTGCTGACTTTGGGTATACACAGACGTCACTACCGGTGTCGACGAGAAACTGCATCTTGGTGTTTTGGTCAGTGACAAATAAGCGACCAGTGTTACGACAGTCGCCGGTCGCCATTATCGACTGCCTGTTGCTTTTCCCGACTGGTCGCAGGGCTTGACGCATTTCGTTGCTTTATCACCGAACTTATGGTGGTACCAGCAGTTTGGGAATTTCCTATAGTTCGAGTTTGACCTTCTTGAAGGTGAGCGTCCCCGACTGGCACTTCTGCTGGACCTTTGTTTTGACCGGGATAACCTGTCAACATGCGACGTGAGGGCTTGTACCTGTCGTGTGAGTTCGGCGATTTGACCACTCATCTGGTCCATGCTGCTCCCTGGTGTCGCCATCTGACCTGCTGTTGCTGCTACTTGCGGAGTTGCTGGCACTACATCCTGTATGCGGTCAGCCAGCTCGGCCACTTCCTCTAGGCTTGCCTTAGCTTGCGAGGCAATAATAGTCTGCGTACTGCTCGGCAGACGGCTGGTCCAGATAGTTCGTAAAAACTCCTCTGGTACGCTCGGTCCCGCCAGGTGGCGCAAGTGTCGCAAGAACTGCGAGGGCTTGCGGTCACCAAGTTCCTCATGAGTCAGGAGCTGCTGTACTTTCTTCTCTCTCGACGCAGATAACCTCTTCACTAACTCACTTTTGAGTCGCTCGTACTTGTTCGGCGCTGCCGGTGCCGTGATAATATCCTCTACCTCGGATGCGTAAATGGGATCCAGGCTTCCAATAGCGTGGTGGAATTTCGTGGCGTCGGCTGTGATATTCGCGAGCACGAACTGGCTCTCTAGCTGCGCAAACCACAACGCCGATTTTTCCGGATAAAATGGGGGTACCCGCACGCCGACGCGATACACATCGTAGCTCGTAGCATCCTTCGTTTGTCCTTTGGCTTCGTTTCCTTGTGGCTGACTCATGATGTTCTTCCGGGGTCACCAATGAAGTGGGTATTTACGGGAGATGAATAAGACCCGTATGTACTTAGCTTGAGGTATATTGTGAGAAGTCCACACACGATACACATATAGCAGTTTAAGAGTGGAAGGTGAAAGTCGCACAAGGATAGGCACAGTAAGAAATTACAATAATACAGAATAAAAGATGTACGTCCGTGACATTTGAAATATTCATTATTTACAGCGTAACTATAGCGACGCTACAATAGGTACCAAAACGGTTGAGAAAAAATACTCAGAAGCTACTATTAAATCTATACTAATATAATAAAGAGGTAAAGTTTGTTCTTTTGTTTGTAGGGGGTAGGTAATCTCTGAAGATCCGGGTCAGACAATAAAAATGTAGGTATTGATAGAAAACTGCTTTCTTCCTGAGTGCTATAGGCTATATTTTATGCGACCCACTTACGATATTAGCATTTTTAGGGTTCCGTACCTCAAAAGGAAAAAACGGAACCCTTATAGGATCACTTTGTTGTCCGTCTGTCTGTCTGTCTGTCAAGACCCTTTATCTCAAGAACGCGTGAAGGTATAAAGTTTAAATTAAAACCGTATACTCAAGTCTGCGGTCCCTTGAAACTGTGCAAAAATCAAACTTGTAAGTTGACGGGAAAAAATAGATATGCAAGTTTATGTTGCAAAAAACGTACCTACATTTCGACGCTATCGAAGGAATCAAAATTCATAGGGTACTTCCCGTTGACCTAGAATCTTGAAATTTAGCACGAAGCAAGGTATTATAGCACGAATATAGGGAAAAGTCTGAAAACTGAAAACTTGTAGTTATTCACAAGTTTTTTTTTTGAAAAATCTTCAACACTCAATTCGAGAATTGAACTGTTTCCGTAGGTAAGTTGGTACAGAACCCTCAGTGCGCGAGTCCGACTCGCACACGCCCGGTTTTTTTCTGAATTTATTTGGTTATCCGATTCTACGCGGGCGGAGCCGCGGGCAAAAGCTAGTACTAAATGTGCTGGTGATTAAATAAAAGTATTATAATGATTTTTTTACTTAATAATTTGCCTACATTCCTTTTTTAAAACTGTGGCCGAAAACTAGCTCACATTCGGACGAAAACCAATTTTTGTGGACGAAAACAAGCGAGCTTTTACAAAAAAAGCCGTGAAAGTAATTTATTGTCATGTAATATTAACCTAAAGAAGACTACTTATATAAGCAATAGAAACAAATATGATGCATTTATGTAAGGGTACTTTAAGATATTTATTTCGCATCATAAATCCAGTAACTCCGATAATTGGACGAAAACCAGCGTAATCACCCTATAAATACCCTAAAAATATTTAGCCACATAAGTAAATTGATGCGTTTGAATAGTTATACATTCAAAGCTAAGAGAATATCGCTAGCGCTATTTGTAGCGTTTGCTTGGGAAACTTTTTTCACTTTAGTTCTGAAAAGGCAAAGCATTACTTTAAACCTTACTCGAGACTCGCCAGTTAAGAACCATGACCTAAGAACATGGAATATTAAAGTCTTAACCGTTTACACACATATTGAAAGAAATCGATACACTGACTGCCTTCACTTTCAGTTTCAGAAAGTAATTTGTAGGTATGTTCGTAAAAACTTGTTTTTGAAGAACTTTTCTTTTACGTGAAGCTTGTATATGTTACTGTAAAAGCCCGAGCTACGGTAAATCCTAAGATTTTCCAGTAAATCCTAAGATTTACCAACTCTTAATGGTAAAAGTCCGAACCATTCTATGATCATCGTTTATTTCGGACTATTACTACCATTCACTTGTTAATGGTTGTTAGTTAATGGGTTGTGGAGGTCTGGTAGGCAGCCGCTCCTCGTAAAATACTGGTATTCAGCTAAATCCGGCTTGACTGGAAGCCGACCCCAACATAGTTGGGAAAAGGCTAGGCAGATGATGATGACTACCATTCACTTGGTAAATCTTAGGATTTACCTCAAAGACACGGTAAATGTTGAGATAAACATTATCAATAGATAGGTAACGATTTGACTGATTACTAGTGCTTGATATTTAATAATTACTCATAGGTACGTAAGGATTTGAATAATTATTAATTAAAATAATTGATTAAAAATTATGCATTATTCTGTAAGACTATGGACCCTGTACTTGACACTAAGCTACCTAGAAACTTATGACTTCCTAAGTGACCGTCAATACGGCTTTCGCCGAAATTGATCGGCTAGTGATCTTCTTGCGTGTACCATCCGTATCTGGAGTGAGGCCTAAGCCTGGTACCTTTGGGTATACAGACGACAGTACTGTTACTGAGAGATACATATCCAGTGCACGAATTAGTGGGTCACAGATCCAGTCTCTCCGAGTGGCTAAAATTGAGCGCTTGAATTGGTCCTTGGGGGCAGTCACTGAATGGGGCGATTTGGTCAAATTCAATGCTGCTAAAACCCAGGCGTGTCTGGTTTACGCTAAAATGAGACAATTCAGTCCTCCTCCTACTTTCCTGGGTCCAAACGTGCCGATAACCGAACATCTTGATCTTCTTGGTGTTACGTTGACGTCGACTCTCAACTTTTCTCCATAAAACCTAGGAATCCTTTCAAAGGTGAGACAGTACTTCACGCCGGAACAGCTGCTCACACTTTATCAAGCGCAAGTTCGATCGTATATGGAGTATCCTCTCATCTTTGGAAAGGATCTGCCCGATATCAATCAGCTTAAAGCGCTTGAAGTAATTGAAAGGAGACCCAAGAGGATCATTGGTAATGATGCACTCGTTGAGTCGAGGCTTCAAAGTCTAGAGCATCGACGCCAAGTCGCTAGCCTGTCGGTTTCCTACCGGTTGCATTTTGAAGAGTGTGCGTCGGAATTGCATAACCTAATTCCACCTAGCTCGTTCCATCATCGGACCACCAGGCGTACGGCGATGCGCCACCGGTACATGATAGACATCCCTCCTTTACGCACAAAACGTTTTGGGAACACATTTATTGTAAGTACGTACAGCCAAGGAGTGGAATTCCCTGCCAGAGTCTTATGTTTTCTGCAGCTACAACTCAGGAATCTTTAAGTCAAGAGTGAATAAGTTACTTCTAGGTAAGCGCGCTCCATCGTCGACCGCATCGTCGCTGTCAAGCGCGAACCTATCTACGATAAAAAATATCCAAAACCAACATTTACCAACCCTCACCGGTAAGACCGAGCATGTACCAAATTCTAATGGTAAAACCCCGATTAAATCGTTTCTTTTTTACATATTCTTACATTTACCGACTCGTGTCGGTAAACCCTAAGATTTACTGGTAAAACCTAAGATTTACCGTAGTTCGGGCATTTACAGTAACATGTATAAAACACACAGTTTCATAGTTTAGTGTGCACCATACACCAAGCGTGCGAAAGATGAATACGCGTCTATGCAATGGAAACTAACTTAGCAATGGTAACGTCAATAGCCGCATCAAGCGGGTCCTTGCGAAGAAGGCGGATTGGAAGGTTAATGACATACCTAATTAAAGAAACGCTAGTTTGCTCTAATATATAGGTACCTACTGCTGCACATGTGGGTTCCCTGGTAGCGCATTAATCGCTCCATCATTGTTTATGTACACTTTTTGCCTCTTTTGTAATATTGCTTTTGCTGTTTTTAAGGTTCCGTAGTCAACTAGGAACCCTTATAGGATCGCCATGTCTGTCTGTCTGTCCGTCCGCGGATTATCTCAGCGACCGTTAGCACAAGAAAGCTGAGAGCTGTACCAGTATGTATATCAATCACACCGACAAAGTGGTAAAATAGTAGATTATGATACAAGTCTGTAATGTGGGTAATTATCGTCGAGGTGATATTAAGACCCGAGCCTCGGTGAGGGTCTCAAGAGAACCAAGAACGGTAATCACTACCTAATTACTCACATGTATCATACGTTTTTCAATACACTTGTGAAGAAAAACAATATAACTATCACCACAATAGTACCTACTTACCTACCTGAAACTAAAAAAAAATGTCATGGCGGTAAAAAATGTAATGTTTATTTTATGCCTTATAGGAGAGGGCTAACGTAGGTACCTATTTTGATCTTATTGCCTAGCCTAACGTTATTAACACCCGTTTTCTATAAGCTATCTACCTCCGGTTTTGGCATACTGGAGACAGTAAAACAAAAGACACAATACAAAAATTTGACATGTTTCTGTTGTTTCATTTGTTTTTCTATCTCCGATATATGATAGATAGCTTATTGAAAACGGGCGTAAAACTTCTTTTCGTTCAGATTTCAACTTAGTATAAGTTTTTAACAGCAAATTGCATTTTTTTTTTAAATCTTTATTTTTGTACGAGTTTTCAAGCGCTAAAATTCGCAGAGCCTAACTTCAGACTCGCCAAGTTATAACGGCCGTACTATACCTACTTCAGTTAAATTAATTCAGAATAACGACTAAAGCCTTTTAGGCCCTTTAGGCCTTTTATTTGTCTAGTGTGAGTTTAACTGTACCGTTACTTTCAATAAAGTTTATTCTATTCTATTCTAATCGTGGTCGTTTGTTTCTTACCATACAAACTTCATCATACCAGCAAGTCTGCTACCTATTACTCGTAGAATTGTATCTGAATTTTTAATCATTGCAACTGTTCGAGTCAGATGTCATGATAAATCTCACAGGTTGTATGTTTGAGTTTGTCGCGCCGTGCCCGCCCCGCACCTGCGCTTCCAGTGTGCCCGAACACTTTCGTAACTGATTGTCACAGAGAAAGGCCACATGCTACCAGCGGCTCGCGGGTCGAGTACCGCTGGCCTATCCTAACAAGTATCCTTCAGAGGTGCGAGTAAAGTGAGATGAAACAACTTATGTATTTGATGATCGTTCAGGTGTACGTGGAGCTGGACAGCGGCGGCTGGGTGTGCGCGGCGGGCGGCGGCGGCGGCGCGCGTCTGTGTGTGGCCGCGCGCCTCGCGCCGCACCCGCTGTGCGCCACTGTCCTCCTGTGCGGCGCCGCGCCCACTGTGCGCCTGCGCGCCGCCGCCGACCTGGCGCCGCACGCCGAGCTGCTGCTGTGGTTCGCGGACGACGCGCTGGCCGCGCTCGACATGCCCTTCCTCACGCCGCGCAACGTGCGCGCGCGCCAGCACTACGTGTGCCACGCCTGCGCCGCGCCCTTCGACGACCCCAACCCGCTCAAGGTGCATCTGTTCCTGTCGTGCGCGCCTTTCCAGCCGCAGCGCTTCTGGCGAGAAGTCGCGGCGCGCCTGCAGGCCCCCCCGCCCCCCGGGCCCCCCGCACCGCGCCCCCCCGGGCCCCTGGCGCCCGCGCAGCTGGAGGCGCTCGCCACGGAGTGGGGCCGCGCGCGCGGCGGCCACGTGTGCGTGTACTGCGGCAAGATGTACTCGCGACGCTACGGGCTCAAGATCCACTTGCGCACGCACACGGGCTACCGGCCTCTGCGCTGCCGACACTGCATGCGCGCATTCGGAGACCCCAGCAACCTCAACAAGCACGAGCGGCTGCACGCGGCCCGGTCGGGCGCGGGCCCCGGACCGGGCCCCACGGGCCCCGCGGGCCCCGCGCGCTACGCGTGCCCGCTGTGCGGCCGCGCGCTGGCCCGCCGGCGCGACCTGGAGCGCCACGTGCGCACGCACACACACACACACACACAGGCGGCGGAGCAATGAAACGCGAGGAGAGTTTTATGTCGTTTATTAAAGTAAAGTGACTACTGTCCGGCGACCTTGGCGGCGATGCGCTTGTCGCGCTCCTCGGCGATGGTGAGCCGCACGCCCTTGCCGCGCGGCAGCGAGATGTACGCCTTCGTGCCCTTGCCGATGATGAACACGTTGTTTAATCTGTAACAGAATTCATGTTTCTTGATTAATTATATCGAATCATCAGAAAATTCATCAAAAAAAACGGATGGATATTGATGCGAAAAATGGTTTCAGGTGCCTTACAATTAGCCAAATTAGATGTTCCAAGTTTTCTATCATCCATTACTTATCAATAACCTCTGCCATTTCACAAAGATGCTAGTATCCCAATTATCCATCTACAGTACTAATAGGATTAGTGAAGAGTGAAAAGTGGCTGTGATTAGTTATATACCTAGTGGCGAAAGTGTGGCCCGTGGTGTCCTTGATGTGCACGATGTCGAAGGAGCCGGGATGCCTCTCGCGGGACACGATGGTGCCCACTCTCCCCAAGTTCCTGCCTCCCGTGATCATGCAGAGGTTACCTGCAAACAAGAACATCATTTATACATCAACAAAACACTCAACCTTATCAAACTTTACACACATGAGACTACATGTCCTGTCTGATGCTGATAGACTGATGGTAGTGATGGATGGGAGAGGAGAGGAAGACCAGACAAAAGAAGGAGCAATTGTAAGCTGCTGCTAATCATTGTTCCAACCTTAATGCTTTAGCATAATGTAAATTAATTTTGGTTGCATAGTAATAAACTGTCTTGTTGCATTTTCAAGTTTTTTAATTGTCAAAGTAGTAGTTGAGATTCATAATGGTTATGTTTTTTTACTGACCTTTTGACCCAACCACCTTTATAGTTGGCATCCGTCAGCTACTTAGTCAGCTATTTGACTGCTGCCTAGTTGCCTAAACAGTCTCATCCTTTTTATTTATTTAACCTATCACATACGAGCGAAACGAGACACAAAAGTAAAACAATAACAGCACGGTCTCATGGGGATTCAAACATTAAACAATGCTATTTGATCATATTAGGTTTTTATGCATAGAACCTTTTCTAAAATAAAATTAGCAAACTTATAACCCTTAGAAAGTCCTGTCAAAGTCAGCAGCAGTCTTGTCAGGTTCAGCCACTTCACAGATTAGCCAGAACCACAGCCAAAAAGAAAAAAATTGCTATCTTTTGTTGTTGTTTCTTAAATTTATTTTCAACATATTCCTAGCTCCATACATAATAATTTGATGGCTGATGATGTTCGTTAACATCTTAAAACAGAGAGAATGTGAGTGTTGTTGTCTCCGGATGTGCACAACTTATTATAATGTAAACTTAATGTACCGTACCGTTACTTTTTGGTGTACAATAAAGTTTATTCTATTCTATGATTCTAATATATATTTATGTTTGTTATGTACTATTGTTATTGGCTTTTTAATAACAATGCAGTTACATTTTATTTGAATACATGCTTTTTTGCTGCTTTGATGAATTGTGTTGTCAAGAACGGCAGAGCTAATGAGTCAGTCTAATTCCAAACTCATTCCTTTTGTGTTCCCAATGCAGTGCTGTTATTCTCCAGTAACAAATTTCTTACTCTTAACTTTATGACACCTTTACTTCACTTTTATTTCTTAGATTTTTTACTTAGATATACAAACAGATACTTCAATTTTATTTATGTCACATACAGGTTTTAAGAGTCAAAGCATTAGAACTGATTGGGTGTACAGGGCTCGTATATGTCATAATGACTGAGCTGTAAGAGAACATACCTGATTCAAACTTAATGAAGTCCATGATCTTTGAAGATGCAATGTCCAGCTGTACAGAGTCATTGACCTTGATGAGTGGGTCGGGGTAGCGGATGGTGCGGCCGTCGTGCGTCACCAGGAACGGCACATTCTTGGGCCCCGTGGATACCCGCTTCACCTTGCATAACTTGTACTGCAATCAACACACACACCATTGACTGCACTGGCCTTATTTGTAGGTCACTTTCCACAAAAACCTAATTGGCTAGCATAACAGCTACTACAACTTAGCTCTTCACACTTGCAAAAACAAAACTGGCTATAGCCAATATGAGATAATGCACAAGTTGCAGTATAATAATTAACATAGTAGCAGTAATAATTAGTGCAGTACAGTAGCTTTATCAAATTAAATTCTGTTTTGTAAACCTAACAAACTCATTTCCTCATGACTTGTAAGGAGATCAGCTAACCTTAGCTTCCTCAGGTGTGATGCGGTGAACTGTGAAACGTCCTTTGACATCATAGATGAGGCGGAACAGCTCATTAGTCTTCTCAATAGAAACAACATCTGCAACAAATACAACACTCAATGTGTAAACGAGCTCACTTTGTAAGTATCACAGAAGCAGCTCAGTGCATCTAGCAGCCTGGAAGCATGCTCAGCAGTACAACACTCTTTAACATTTATCTTCTAAAGTTTGATAAACAAAACCAGATTAATCACTCTCCATCTACATACTAACAATGGATATAAATAACAAAAAACCTTACTGACACACTTATTCACCTGATGTGAATGTTCCTGGTGCTAGAGATCGCTCCAGGCTCTGTCAGTGAATACAGAAAGAAGGAGAGACACTCACCCATGAAGCCGGCGGGGTAGGTGGGGTCGGTCCTCACTTTGCCGTCCACCTTGATGAGGCGCTGCTTCACTATTTTCAGCACTTCGTTACCGGTGAGCGCGTACTTCAGCCGGTTGCGCAGGAAGATGACGAGCGGCAGGCACTCGCGGAGCTTGTGCGGGCCCGTCGACGGCCTCGGCGCGTACACACCGCCCAACTTGTCCAACATCCATGCTTTCGGAGCGGCTAAGCGCTTCAAATGCTTTTTAGGTCCGCGAGCCTAGACACCACACCAAAACAATTAACACACCTCGCAACAACTTGCTTGTAAACTTAACCTGTACGCGAAACAAACTCGTTCAGAGAAAATCTCAACAATAGGAACGTAACGCTAAATTGATACAGTAATTTCATTATCATAATATTATCATTGATATCGAGCTATTAATCAAAATATAGTAAAGTAGAAATTCACTTTAAAACATCGGCATTGAAAGAAAACAAAATAAATGCTCAGTATCTAAGAAATATTGAATGACTGAGTATAATTAAACACTGCGCCTCTGATATACTGTATTAATTTTGTTAAATTATCTAGCATTTCCACGATTTATTCAGATTTAAAATAAAATTTCACCACAAACTCACCATGTTGGACACAAAATTTAACAAGAAAGAAACGTCACGATCTGTCAAACACAATATTGCCAAAAAGCACAGACTAGGCAGAGATAGTCAAAGTCATTTTTTTCTTAATACGGAACAAGGGCTTTTAACACAAGACTTCTCAAACTCTCATCCTGGCTGGGCAACCCCATTTTTAGGGTTCCGTAGCCAAATGCCAAAAAACGGAACCCTCTATTAGTCATGTCTGTCCGTCCGTATGTCACAGCTACTTTTTTCCGAAACCAACTATACTGTTGAAACTTGATAAGTAGGTGTATTCTGTGAACCGCATTAAGATTGTAACCCATAAGTAGAAAAAAAACACAATAAATTTAAAAGTTCCTGTTCCCCATACTTAGAACAGAAACTTATTTTATTTTTTTCATTAAACCCATATACAGTACGGCCGTTATAAGTTGGCGAATCTGAAGTTAGGCTCAGCGAATTTTGACGCTTGAAATCTCGTACAAAAGTAAAGGTTTTAAAAAAATAAATGCAATTTGCAGTTGTTAATGTTGTTATTGCTGTTAAAAATTGCAAATTGCATTTATTTATTTTTACCCCCTACTATCCTTCACACATCAACATCTCTTTGAGGTGCTTGTGAAACAGTACGCGCCGTCAATAACTTGGGCTCGGTCCAGATTATTACTAGACTGCTGAATGGCAAGCTACCCATTGCTCGCCCTCAGCAAGTCCGCGCCTGCGGCGTTTGGAAATCAGGATCGGAATAACGGCGGCCACCGGGGTGCGAGGAACAAGCACATTCGCGTTCGGCTACCTCTTTTGCTAGCCTAACCTTTTTCTACGAAGCCCTAATGGCTTCGTAGAAGAAGGTGACACTCATACAATAAAACATACATACTGGAACATTGCCGTACGAACGGGCAATCCAATTTTTTTTTTAGGAACGGACAAACCAACATTTCTCATTCCTAGCTATTGACATGGGTCATCGCGTCGAGTGTTGTCTGGATTGGAAGCACACTGCGTACTTTCAAATACTGTTTGAGTGGTTCATACAATTGATTTTAGGGTGCACCCGGCAACATATTTTAATATTTTTGCAGCACCTTGGCAGCAAATGTATCGTATCGAGTCATCATTTTTGGAAAACACTACAATAAAATTCCCATCACTATTTTACCGAGATCGCTCCTGTTCCAATGAATCCATATCAGAATAACATATTGGAATAATAGGAATTAATTTGAGAATAAATAAAACAGCCACTGAATTACACTCGAAGAAATTCCGAAAAATTCAAAATCACTCGAAGAATTTCCAAAAACCTCTAGATTCAGGATTTAAATCTATGGTGCCAGTATGTTAGAGATGTACCAAGCCGCTGTTTTTGGATCATGTCGACTCAAGTTAGTTTATACGGTGTTCGTATATAGTTCCACTATTCCAGTACAGTGGTCGTATGTGGCCTTTGAGATGCCCATCTTTAACTCCCCTGGTGGATAACGTTTTAAAGATTTAGTTTTCATTAGTGAAGTGTGTCATGTAACTTTTGCTGCTATGAGAGGTTCACAAATCTTGTAGTTACAATCAGGTTGGATGGGAAAAGCAGGAATCGAATTTGACTTAATTAAAATCGTCTAATCAGTACTAGGCCGTGTCGGTCGGCACATCGCTAAAGTACACATTTACCAATCAGGCTATTGACTTAAAGGTTCAAGTGACCAGGTCATAAAATCCAAATTAAAAAAAAAACACCAGGCAGCAGAGGTTAAAATTGAGGTTATAATTTTAAGATAAAGATAAGGTTATGTTATGTTTTATCAAAACAAGAACTACGTGAAATAATATGTACTATAAGAAGACGAGACTACATTTTCATGGAATCTTCTTCTGAAAATAGCTTTGCTTGGACTGATACTTCAAGTGATAGCACCTCAATGTGAGTAATAAATGGCTTGAACCAATAAACTGTATATCGTGAAGTTTTATCCATTCTAGCTTACACCTGGTATAATACTCCCTCCACCTCTTTTACAGTGAATATTTCAGTACGCAATGGGACATAGGGAGATATAGGGCTTGTATGTAAATGTCGCGTTCAGTGTATTATTTTTTTTTGTCCCATATGCATGCTTTTTCTATGACCGACTAGGATATAGTTTGTAAGATATCTAAGAATATCTTCATAAGCTTAGATGCGTCAATGTCTAAATGAATAAACAGTATTATTGGCACAGTTTTAGAAAAAGCATTTTCTAAAACTAACTATGTATACACAACACACAGTAATGAAGTACTTGTAGTGCTTCGTTTAGGTGTGCTTCTACCTGTGTCACAATGCTATATATTTATTTATTTATTTATTACATCTAGGTACATGCTACATTAAAGGAACACATGCGGACTTAATAAAAATAAAATAATAATATAATTATAATATGTATACTAGCTTGTGATGTGTCCTGAGCACTTGTTAAATCTTTTTGATTTATCTCAACTAAAAAGTGAAAATTAAAAAACTTTTTATAAAAAAATTACAATCAACTTCAATGTTTAAAAAACACTATTAACGTTTGAATCCCCAACCGGTCTTATGAGACCGTGCTGTTATTGTTTTACTATTGTGTCTCATTTCGCGGGTATCCGTGTAATTAATAAGTACAATATAACTTTGATTACGGAAGTCGGTGTTAAATAACTAAGAGACAAAATAATAATTATTGAAACCCACACTTGCACTTCGTATACTTGGCAACCTCTCAGGACTATGTTACAGATGATCATAACCAACAACCTTTGTTTTATGACTTGTATTTAACGTCATAGAAGTCTAGTGTAGTTTTTTTTTAAAATCGTTTTACACACTTAACACTTTTTACCTCCCTCCGGTCAGTCATCGACTACACATATAAACATAGGGATTTTACTTTTTAGGATATTTCTGCTATGATCCTATGAGGAGTTCCGTGCCATAATTTCAAAGTTTATTATCAGATCATAACAAAATTGTTATGTGACCTATTCGGAAGTATAACATATCGGCCTCATCTATAATAAAATGTCAAAAAAGTGTTCACGAAAACCTAGTTACAAAACAAATATGTATCATCTATACTAATATTATAAAGAGGTAAAATTTGTAAGTTTGTAAGTTTGTATGTAGGGGGTAATCTCTGGAACTACTGGTCCGATTTGAAAAATTCTTTCAGTGTTAGATAGCCCATTTATCGCGGAATGCTATAGGCTATATACCTTCACGCTACGGCCCACGGGAGCGGAGCAGTAACGAAAAATGCGGGTGAAACCGCAGGGGACAGCTAGTATATCCATAAAAGAATCATTCAAAATTGGTCTACACTTAACTCGCTCTCAGTCTTAACTGAGAAATTGGTGAAGATACATAAAGAAAAACATGCAGCCAAACATTTACCCTGCTCCTTTTTCACATCAATTAACAATCAAAACTTTATCATTTCCATACTATCACTTTTGCTGCTGATTGTATCTTTCTTATTGTAATGGTGACGTGGGGTGAGTTGACGAATATAAATATAATTAATTTTTATTTTCGTCTACTTGTACCACGTGGGCTGTAGTTATGTAGTATGAGTTGACACATTACCCACAATATTGATGCAAATGTTGGTGCAACCATTGATCTATACTAATATTATAAAGAGGTAAAATTTGTAAGTTTGTAAGTTTGTAGGTTTGTAAGTTTGTATGTAGGGGGTAATCTCTGGAACTCCTGGTCCGATTTGAAAAATTCTTGACTTGTTAGATAGCCCATTTATCGAGGAATGTTATAGGCTATATATAACGAGTTTCCTCCGTGCCTCGGAAAGCACGTTAAGCCGTTGGTCCCGGCTGTCATTTGAAGATCTTTGGCAGTCATTACGGATAGTCAGAAGCCAGTAAAATCTGATTCCAGTCTTGCCATGAAGTACCGTGTTACCCCAGTTAATGGGTTGTGGAGGTCTGGTAGGCAGCCGCTCCTCGTAAAATACTGGTATTCAGCTGAATCCGGCTTGACTGGAAGCCGACCCCAATATATTTGGGAAAAGGCTAGGCAGATGATGATGCTATAGGCTATATACCATCACGCTACGGCCCACGGGAGCGGAGCAGCAACGAAAATTGCGGGTGAAACCGCAGGGGACAGCTAGTCACTAATAAATGATTGATGAGTGCAATGCAACAAATAAAATCTACCATTTAAAATTTAATTCATGAATCCCCGACCGGTCTCATAGGACCGCGCTGTTATTGTCTTACTATTGTGTCTTGTTTCGTGGGTATTGATAGGTTAAACTGTATAACATCGTTATTCTTATCAACCCCAATGACATATTTAATGAAGACTTTCATCTGCCTGTTGGTCTAGTGGTTAGTGACCCTGACTGCTATGCCGGAGGTTGTGGGTTCGATTCCCACCCAGGACAAATGTTTGTGTGATGAGCACGATCATTTGTTCTGTGTCTGGGTGTTATGTATCTACAATATGTATGTATTTAGAAATATATAAGTATGTTTATCAGTTGTCTAGTACCCATAACACAAGCTCTGCTTAGCTTGGGACTAGATGGCGTTGTGTGAAAGTTGTGGAATATTATTATTATTATTATTATATTATCTGGTGTGAGTTGCTATCTTTAATAGCAACTCACACCAGATCAAAGTTGCCCACCTTTTCTCTATTTACAAAGCTAAACTTACATGTTAAATATATGTTTTAGGGCTGCTGATGATATGAATGACAATTCAAACAAAAATGATGAAAAAGAAACAAAGGACAAGAAGTCAAGAAAAAAACATGGAAATCTTTCAGTTAGTTTAGAACCAAATGCAGTTATTAAGGAAGAAAAAACATATTTTGAAACTAAAAGTAACAGTAGTGTGAAGAAAGAACCTATTAAAGTTGAACCAGACAGTGACAATGACAAACGAAAAAAGAAAAAGAAAATTAAAAACCTTGAAATTAATGGAAATCATAATGATTCACAAGACTCAATTTCCTATGATGAGTCATACCTTAACATGAAAGTTAAACAAGAATCCTCAGTGTCATCTTCAACAAAACATAAAAAGAAGAAAAAACGAAAGCGTTCTTCAAGTATAGATTTATCAACAGCTCAACTCAATTCACTCAGTCATGAAAACAACTCTAGCAGTGAAACATATAACGACAATGTTACTCTCCAAGAAGAAAAAGAAAAAGACGTAGAAATAAGGAAAATAAAGAAAAAAAAGAAGTCTAAAAAGAAATATGATAGTGACACCCAGATTCCAGAAGTTGAAGAAAAAATGGATGTGGACGAAACAGTTGTAAACAATTACAGCAAGGGCAAAGATTCAGACAGCTTTGTAACAGATAATACTGCATTACAAGAAGAAAATGAAGAAAGTGGTGGTGATGAAATATCTGTGATAAAGTGTAATGATAGCCATACTACCCATACTCTCTCATTCATCAATAAAAGTCTTGATGAAGGGCAAAATTTCTATAAAAAATTAGAAGCAGCTAAGCATCGAAAACAGCGACTATCAGATCGAATTCGTTTTGAGGAGGATGATGATGATGATGATACAAATATACAGTCTAGTCATGTAAACCATGCGCGTAATTCTGAAAATAATAAAAAGCAATTAAAACAATTCCTTAAAAATAATCCTAACTTGAAGCAGATTTCCCAAACATACAACAACAGTTTGACTGTCACTCAAGATGACGAAATATGGGTTCTGAAGTGTCCAAAGGAGATTAATATAAAAGATTTTGATAAAACAACCTTGAACATCCATGGGAGATGTAAGATTAAAGTTGGAGGGCAGAGTTATGAAGGTAGTGCTGAAGAAGAACAATCAGACACTCTATCGCTCCTAACAATGGAACAAAACAAATATAAAATCAGGAATATTAAATTAAATGGAATTATAAATTTGCGTAAGAGAATCCCTAAAGCGCATTTCCGTGATGACAACATTATGGTGAACAATCAAACTAATTTTATACCACTACCTGAGACAAAATGTCGTCATCCTCTTTTTGGCTCTAATTATAAGAAGGCCTTAAAAATACCTGCAGCAATAGCAGAACGGTTAAATGTGCAGGACACAGAAGATACTTTGTTAAGAGCTGCAAAGAGGAAGAAGAAAAAAAAATTAAAAGAAACCAATGCAGCACAGCAGGATGAACCACAAGTAGACATTAATGACATTACAATGAAGACAGAGCCAGAATTCTTAGAAGTAAGAGAAAAGAAAAAAAAGAAACGCAAACTGATGGATGATGAGGGCCCTGCACCGAAGAAAGTGAAGCGGATCAAACATGACCCAGAATCTGCAGAAGCATGGGAGTCTGAGAAAGCCATAGAAGAAAATCTTTTTAACTTTTGATAAATCTATATAAATATATTACATTTTGTTTCATTATGTCATCACTCTTTTTATCAAAAATATATGATATAGTTACAAAATCTCTAATATATATTATAACATATTTAACCACTGAATCTAAAAGGGAATTGTTTGTCTTGGTATGGTCATATGAAAGTCAAAGTCAAAGCCATTTATTTGCATTAAATGCGGTACATGAGATGGTAACACATAATATACTAGCAGCCCGTCCCGGGTAGACAATTATTTATTTTTGGAATTTTTCCCGTCAAATGACTACCCTACATATCCTACGCTACCCTACCCTACCTTCCCTACACTACCCTACCTACCCTACAGTACCCTACACTACACTACACTACCTTACACTACCCTACACTACACTACACTACACTACACTACCCTACACTACACTACCCTACACTACACTACCCTACACTACACTACCCTACTTTACCCAACTTTTTTTTTTTTAGATTTAAACTATCCTATCTCTCAAGTTGGATCGAACTGGACATGATGTGCGAATTTTATTATAATCGGTTAAGTGGTTTAGGAGTCCATTGAGGACAAACATTGGGACACGAGATTTATATATATTAAGACTAGCACCCCGTCCCGGCTTCGCACGGGGTAGACAATTATTTATTTTTAGATTTTTTCCCGTCAAATGACTACCCTACATATCCTACGCTACCCTACCCTACCTTCCCTACACTACCCTACCTTCCCTACACTACCCTACCTTCCCTACACTACCCTACCTTCCCTACACTACCCTACCTTCCCTACACTACCCTACCTTCCCTACACTACCCTACCTTCCCTACACTACCCTACCTACCCTACAGTACCCTACACTACACTACACTACCTTACACTACCCTACACTACACTACACTACCCTACACTACACTACCCTACACTACACTACCCTACACTACACTACCCTACACTACACTACACTACGCTACACTACACTATCCTACACTACCCTACACTACCCTACACTACCCTACTCTACACTACACTACCCTACACTACCCTACTCTACCCTACACTACCCTACTCTACCCTACACTACCCTACCTACCCTACACTACCCTACCCTACACTACCCTACCCTACACTACCCTACCTACCCAACACTACCCTACTACACTACCCTACACTATCCTACACGACCCTACACTACCCTACTCTACCCTACACTACCCTACACTACCCTACACTACCCTACACTATCCTGCCTACCCTACACTACCCTACACTACCCTAGGTACCTAGCCTACACTACCCTACCTATCCTACACTACCCTACACTACCCTACCTACCCCGCCTACCCTACACTACCCTACCTACCCTACTCTACCCTACACTACCCTACACTACCCTACACTACCCTACACTACACTACACTACCCTACACTACATTACTCTACTTTACCCAACTTTTTTTTTTTTTTAGATTTAAACTATCCTATCTCTCAAGTTGGATCGAACTGGACATGGTGTGCGAATTTTATTATAATCGGTTAAGTGGTTTAGGAGTCCATTGAGGACAAACATTGGGACACGAGATTTATATATATTAAGATTGGTGCAAAGACACATTTCGCCATGAGTTGGCATGCAAATATTAAACTATCTTATGAGATGCTTAATTGCTTATTATAAGCAATTAAGCATCTCCACATAACATTAATTTTGAGAGAAAATATTTAACCTTCTGAATACGGGCAATCAAATATTTTTTTACTTACACTTATTATATACACAAACAAAATAAAGTCTTTATACAAATTAACAATAAGCCATTTTTTTTAAAACCTATAAGTATGTAAATTAACTTTGGAAGAGGAGGAATGAAGCACATGTTACTAAAAGAGTTATGGTTTACATGTAAATGGATGGAAAGAGAGGCAGAAGAAAAGATAAATGGATCACGTGAGAAGTGATATCGAAGAAAAGGGAGTTTGTGATAGCGTGACGAAAAGTGTTGCACCAACCCCAAATAAAAAGGGACACGGACAGAAACCACTGAATGTATAATTTTATAGTTAATATTTTGAACGGTTGATTTAATATTCAAATAACAAATTTTTATAAGTATAACATACAGTGAATATAAAAGAATAACTTCTCCCGCTCTTGGCCGGAGCGGGAGGGCGTATCAGACTTACTGACCAAAACCTACTCCGTCTCAGATGCTTCGACCCTGCTGGGCCCCTACGGTTTACTGAAATCTCTTTTGACGACGACTTGAGCTCGGTCCGGATTATTACCGGACTGCAAGCTACCCATTGCTCGCCGTCCGCAAGCCCGCGTCTATGGCGGTTGGAATATCGGGATCGGATTCCCGGCGGCGCGCGGTGGGGGCGTGATGGCCATTCCCTCTCGCGTGAGGTTGCCTCCTTCGCTAGCATTACTGCTTTGCAGAAGGAGGCGACCGACTGCCACTCTTCCTCGCTGCGGACTATGGTTTGTACCAGGGGCGAAACTGCAAAAAATCTACCAAACGCAGCAATATATTCCTGCTGGCAACATTAGGCCAAGTGCCATCCTAGTTTTACATGCCGCGACACTGCGACAGACGTCGCAAGTCGCTCGCGCTAATATCACACGAGTATCGCAAAATTATGAAACCTGTGGGGTAATTTCGATGGCGGCTTTATTATAGAGCTCTTCCCGAATTACCCCATGTGACCCAGAAATATGGTTCTTTATTTAAAACAGTTTATTTAGCAAATCCAACGATATATTTAAAAATTTAAATATATCGTTGGATTTGCTTTTCAAAGGCTTTTCAATATCTATGCACATCTAAAACAGTAAGTCGTAAAATAGAGCATTCCCGAATAATCAAATGAAATGTTCATCTCTAGTCATCTCGAAGAAATTTCTATCGGAATTGCCCCATGCACCTTACCTAATAAAATAGGTACCTACCTAAAAGTTTAACAATTGTTTCAAAAAATATTGTAAGTTCTTAAGTTCTTAAAAATTGTTTTAACTCACAATTTATTTATTTCTTACTAAACAGTAATAAAACGTTGACGATATGAAGAATGATCCAAAGCAGCTTAGTTATCTGGTTTTTATCATGTCGACAGAAGCCCCGGCGGGGCCTTCTTTGTCTGTTTACAGGATTTACATGAAGGAGATTACAATGGGAAGAAGTTACACGCAATACCTTACCTTTGCACCTAGTAGGCGGAAGACCAGTCGAAGGGTGTTGCGCAATCTAATCTGTCCGAGACTCCGAGTCAGGGTGCCCTAAAAGGAACGCGCTTCGCTTGCTCTTGGACTGAATTAATTCATTGCGTGTACTTAAGTATTCCTTGTGGCTGTGTGAACCTGTCAAACGAATAAAAAGTGAAAGGAACCAGTCAAAATATGGTGAATCTCGAAAACTATTTGTGTTTTCCTAAATTTGAAACTGCATAATACTAATTACTTCTCATACATTAACCTTTCCTACAAAAAATTATGAGCTTGAAATTCACTGTCCTGTATATTTTTTTTTTTTTTTAATATACCATAAACTAGTGCTTGACTGCAATCCCACCTGATGGTAAGCAGTGATGCAATCGTTGATGGTGAGGCGCACTAGTTTATTAAGAGCCTATTCACTCTAGTCTTGAAGATACCCAAATTATAATCGGACGGAAAGACCGCAGCAGGCAAATTGTTCCAATCCTTCGATGTACGCGGTATGAAGGACGAAGCAAACCGCTTTGTCCGGACCGTGCAGGTTTCCACAACGTAAGGATGGATACTCGCCGTACGACGGTTTGTCCGATGGTAAAAGCGAGATGGCGGAATTAACTCATGTAATTCCTGCGCACACTCTCCGAAACCCGAGCTCCGAAATCCGAGTCCAAAGCCGCTAGATGGCATTTTGCAGCGCCAGCCCATATGTGGCTGCAGTACTCCACACACGATCGGACCTGTGCTTTGTATAGCATAAGAATCTGTCCCGGTGTGAAGTACCGCCGAACCTTTGCCAGAACGCCGAGTTTTTTTTGCAGCCACTTTGGCTTTGGACTCAATGAACCGCCCAAAGTTAAGGTCTGAAGAAACTTCAACACCCAAAAGCTGAAGACGGTCGGTGCACTCCAGTGACACATTCCGGAAAGTAGGAGTCAAGGTGAACGGACTCCTTTTTGCAGTGACTAGACACGCTTGTGTTTTGGCAGCGTTGAATTCTACCAGATTGGTTTCACCCCATTTGGAGACTGCCTCGAGGGAGATATTCACACGCTCTACCATAGCCTCTCTTTCGGACTGGATTAGCTCCTTACTAGCCCGAGCACCCGGCAGGTATCTCTCTACAACTGTGCTGTCATCTGCATACCCATAGATACCGGGCATTAGCAGATCGTTGATATGCAGCAGAAAGAGAGTTGCAGAGAGAACAGACCCCTGAGGAACCCCGGCATTCGTTGTCATGGGTTCCGATGAACATCCATCGATAACGACTCGGAGAGACCGTTCACTCAGGAAGTCTTTTACCCAGGTAATCAGACCAGGAGAAATGCCATACGCTGGAAGCTTACTCAAAAGGCTTGCGTGCCATACCCTGTCGAAGGCCTTCGAGACGTCTAAGGAAACGGCAAGACCTTCCCCATTCTTCTCGAGGGCCTCGCCCCACAAGTGAGTGGCATACACTAGTAGGTCCCCAGTAGACCGATTGTGGCGAAACCCGTATTGTCGGTCACTGAGGAGATCGTTACCTTCCAGGTATGCCATGAGGCGCGAGTTCAATACACGCTCCATAATCTTGCAGAGTATGGAGGTAATTGAAATCGGCCGATAGTTGGCAGGATCGGCACGACTGCCCTTTTTTGGCACGGGTTGCACGTTGGCAAGCTTCCAGGACTTGGGCACTATTCCAGTCATATATGAGAGGCGACACAAGCGTGTCAGAACAGGAGACAACTCGGGCGCACAAGCCTTGAGAACTATCGCTGGTACACCATCTGGGCCACTAGCTTTATTCACGTCTAGACGACACAGCGCTCTCAGAACCTCCTTATTCCTTATGCGAACTTCGGACATTGAAGAGTCGCAATGAGGCAAACTCGGTGGAGTAGCACTGCTAGTGTCAAGACGCGAATTATGGGCGAAGAGAGATGCAAAGAGACCTGCCTTCTCTCTCGCCGTATGAGCCAGTGTTCCGTCAGGTTTAACCAGCGGAGGCAGTGTGGGTCGACAGAAGTTCGCTTCGACCGATTTGGCAAGGGACCAGAATGCTCTGCTACCAGATGGCTGTATATGTATATTACCTACAGTAAGCTGACGTCGCTAGCCGGGCGGGTGAATGCGACCACGGCGTCTTTGCAGCGCTACTGATGCGCTACGGTGACTTTTTGCAGCACTGCTAACGCGTTACGAGTGGCAAGTAAATGAAAATCAATATACACACAAAATCTTAATTTTCATGCTACTGTATCATGTTTGCATCGCGACTGTATCGATGCAAGCGACAGCAAGCTATCTAGTAGGAGAATCATATCTTGAGAGAGATGGGCAATTTGCCCGTCATTTTGGGCAGATTGGGAAAATTCCCAATAACTGCCCATAAATTCCTGCCCGAGGGTTTTTTTTTTCGATCAGCGCACTGAGAAAGCTTCTCCGCAATTGTGAGGACTATGCGGTGGCCCACGGCCTCAGGTATAATGCAGCCAAAAGCGTACTTCTGGTTTTTAAGGCGGGTAACAAATGTTACGACACAGTCCCACCTGTCACCTTGGGAGGCACTCCGCTTTCCAGAGTAACGCTGTTCAAGTACCTGGGGCATTGGGTCACCGACACTTTGTCTGACGATGTGTACATCGAGAGGGAACGCAGAGCATTGGCGGTTCGATGTAACATGCTGGCCAGTAGGTTTGCAAGTTGTACAAAAGAGGTGAAAATCACTCTCTTCA
Organism: Mythimna separata; assembly: GCA_030763345.1. Taxonomy (NCBI): domain Eukaryota; kingdom Metazoa; phylum Arthropoda; class Insecta; order Lepidoptera; family Noctuidae; genus Mythimna; species Mythimna separata. The sequence continues at coordinate 26,678,268 of CM061171.1, forward strand.
GGGCGTATTGCCAATCTTTGTACACGTGCGCCCTATGGGTCGGCTATACAAAAAGCTCGTACAATGCTCTGCGAGTCCAATATAATAACGCTTTTAGAGTATTGTTGGAACTGCCGCGCTTTTGCAGTGCATCGGGGATGTTCGCGGAGGCGGGAGTGCCACATTTTTACGCTGTCATGCGGACACGAATAGCATCCCTGATGCGGCGAGTGCGCGAGAGTTCCAACACTCTAATAGCTGTTGTGGCCGGCAGGATGGACAGTCCAATAATGTGGCACTGGATGACGACTTATAGAGCATCATTTCAATATATTAAATAAGTAATATTAATATTAAGTATATTTTGTCGTCTATATATTTGTAATCTTGTATGTATTTTTGTTATCTCTAATGTATATGTAACTAGCTGTCCCCTGCGGTTTCACCCGCATTTTTCGTTACTGCTCCACTCCCGTGGGTTGTAGCGTGATGATATATAGCCTATAGCATTCCTCGATAAATGGGCTATCTAACACTGAAAGAATTTTTCAAATCGGACCAGTAGTTCCAGAGATTACCCCCTACATACAAACATACAAACTTAAAAATTTTACCTCTTTATAATATTAGTATAGATTACTGTGTATGTGCAATTTGTGTAGGGTCGGGGGTCTCACATTGAACCAGGCAGCTACATTGAACCACCGCCGAATCTCAAAAATGCGACATTGCCAAACCGCACTAATATGAGTGAAAGAGAGGTATTTACGTTCCATTCCTGCCCACTAGTTTACGTGGCGATCGCGTGCAAAGTGGTTGTGTGAGGAGTATTCGAAAGCAAACTGACTCAAAAAGTAAATATTTTTTGCCAATTTCATTCTTTTTTAGCTTTTTTCGTTTAAATAATATCAATTTATTTATATGTACACTGTTTTCTACGGTTATTTAGCAATTAAAAGAGCTATAATTCGTGATTTTAAGAGATTGATATGCCGGTAAAATTTTGAGTTTAGTGATCAAAACGTGGTGTGTCTCACATTGAACCACCTGAGGGTGGTACACATTAAACCACGGTTTACTGTGTACACCCCAGTCGTTAAAGGAGTGTTTTTTACAATTATTTTAATTTAATTTTAATTTGTTATATTATGGAAGGTACTTTTGTTTTTATAATGAAAAACTGTTACTTTTGTTTTTATTATTAAAATATGATAAGAATTTGACTGAAAAGGTTTTGTGATGTATAAAACTAAGACTCTCGGTTTAATTGCATATGATTTAAAGTTATTTTTATAAATATAAGGCTGATTTTTATTATTACTGTTTATTATTATTATTATTACAAAGTATTTGCCTTATAAATTGAACTAGAAGACATCGTTAATAAGGTGTCTCAATGTGGACGATACCCTGGTTAAATGTGTACCACCTGTGGTACACATTTAACCAAAAATCATTTTTCATAAAAATCTGTTTTACACCGAAACTAAAAGGAATATGAAAAATTTATGTTTTACAAAATTGAAGCTAAATAAATATGCTAACTATACACAAAAAATTAAAGGCATTGATGGAACATCCAGCCCACTATGAGACTTTGAAATTTACCTGGTTCAATGTGGGACAACTTACCATACCTATAAAATTATATGTCTTTCGTTTCGATGTATGGATTAATAGTCTGAAATAAAGTTATTATTATTTCCTTTATTAACTTTTTTACATGTCTTTTTCATTTTTAAATATTTTTTAATACAAAACAAATAAGTAAAAAAAAAAACATTTAAAAATACTTACAAAAAACAGTGTCCCACCGGTATCGGGAACAGGGTCCAAGCTACCGGTGGTCAGGGCTTCAGGGAAAGGAATTATTATTATTATTTCCTTTATTATTTATTTTTTGTTCGAAATAGTACATTACGATATTAGTGCGTAATGATGGTTATAACATGCGAGGCGGAATTTCAGCCCGAGCCGAAGGCGAGGGCGTAACTGAGCCGAGCATGTTATAACCAATACGCACGTATATCGTACGACGTTTTTTAACACACTTGCGAGGAAACAGAAAAAAAAACATGTTAAATCTTAGTGTTTGGCGCCAAAGCAATGCAATACCTTGACAATTGATTTTGCCAATAACTTGGCAGCAAATAATGACAACAATATTGATTTAAATTTAAATTAGAAGTTAAGACAACAGAGGCAATCTCTGGCTTACAAAATATGAACATGCTGAACGAAAATTATTCCACTAATGTTTTAAAATCTAAAAATAATATCAACCTGGTGCATCAAAATATTCAAGGCTTAAAGAACAAAGATTTAGAAATAGAACTGTTTATGAATTGCAATAATATTAATATTCTTTGTATAACTGAACATTGGCTTAAAAGCCATCAGTTAATGTTTAATTTTAGTAATCACCAGATTGGTAGTTCTTTCAGCAGAATTGATGCTATCCGTGGTGGCTCATTGATTATAATAAGTAACCACCTGAAATATAAAGAACAGAAAGATATTGTAAGTTTATCTGTTGAGCGGTCAATTGAAATAGCCTGTATTGAATTGGAACAGTTTATTGTATTAAGTGTGTACATACCCCCTTCTGGATTGTATGACTGCTTTGAGAAGGTTATGGATGAAGTGTTTCATAAGATTTGTAAGTCAAACAAGTACATAATCACTTGTGGTGACTTTAATGTTAATTTATTAGAAAAGTCTAGTTTATGTAGCAAAATTATAAGCCTATTTCAGTCCTACAATCTTGTTAACTTATTTTTGGAGCCAACAAGAATAACTCCTACTAGTGCCACATGCATAGATAACATTTATACAGATGTTGTACCAAGCAATAAACAAATTATAAATTTACTTGATTCTGATCACTGTGGTCAATTGATTACTTTTCAAAACCCTAATATCATAGTGTCTAAAAAGAATATCACTGTTAACCCAAAAACTGCAAGTCGCTTAGAAAATTTTAAAACTACTTGATAATTTAGTACTATCGCCAAATTTAACGGATATCAATCATCAATATGAAGACTTTTTCAATATGTACTGTAAGCAATATAATTCGATCTTTATACCTAAGACTATTGCAGTTAAGGGTAACGTGTCTTTTGGTGAATAGGCTACTATTGGTATTCATAAAAGTCGAACTCGGCTTTATGAGTTGTATGATGAAAAGATTCATGTTAATACTGCGGAATTTAGTTTATATGTTAGAAATTATTCAAAATTATTTAAAAAAGTATGCTCTGTTGCAAAGTCGCGTTACTTGAGTTCCAAAATTAAGAATAGCAATAATATAATTAAAACGACTTGGAATATTATAAATAGTGAAACTGGAAGGTCTAGAAAATCATGTAGTGACTATAGCCTTACAATTGATGACGTTGTAATCAAATCGGACTCTCAGGTAGCAGCTGCTTTTGAAAACTTCTTCTCAGAGATCCCCATACTAACAACAAAGTCTCTGAACTCATCACCCACTGCTGCAAAGTCCCTACTTAAAGAAAATGTTGAAGTTTGCGATTTTGATTTTAATTTCGATCATGTGACTCCTGCGGACATAATTAAAACTTTTAACACTCTGAATGTAAAAAAGACCACAGATCTATGGGGAAATTCTGTGGATGTTGTTAAAACCATTATCAACGTTGTAGCTCCTAGTCTAGCACTTATTTTTAATAATTGTATTGATTGTGGACAGTTTCCTGATTTAATGAAGTGTAGTAAAATAATACCATTGTTTAAAACGGGTAGTACTTCTGACCCCACGAATTATAGACCCATTTCAGTACTACCTACCTTGAGTAAAATATTCGAGAAACTCATTTTAGAGCAATTACAAAGATTTTTCAATAGACACAAATTGTTACATACTAAACAATTTGGTTTTACAAGGGGTCGTTCAACAACCGATGCCGGGGTTGAACTTTTAGGTCATATATATGATGCATGGGAAGACAAATGTGATGCTCTGGGCATTTTTTGTGACTTATCCAAGGCATTCGATTGTGTTCTCCATGAAACTTTAATCAGGAAGCTTCGCCATTACGGGATCCGGAACTCCTCTCTGAATCTTCTTACTTCTTATCTGAGTAATAGGATTCAGACAGTCGATGTAAATGGGAAAAGATCTCCCGGATCCGTAGCAAAAATGGGTGTCCCTCAGGGCTCAATTCTTGGCCCCTTTTTGTTTCTTATTTATATAAATGACTTACCTTACCTCATCAAGGATAACCATAATATAGTGTTGTTTGCAGACGACACTTCACTTTTGTTTAAAATGAAACGTCAACAGACGGTTACTGACGATATAAATGTAGTTCTTTCGAAAATAATACACTGGTTTAATGTAAATAACCTCCATCTTAATGAAAAAAAACAAAGTGTATTAAGTTTACCATGCCACATGTTAGGCAAGTAAACACTAGTGTACTAGTTAAAGGTAAAGAGTTGAGTCCTGAAGATGCAACAGTGTTCTTGGGCATAACTCTAGATGCTAAGCTTCAGTGGGGCCCACATATAGACAAATTATCGAAGAAACTTAGCTCTGCAGCATACGCTGTTAGACAAATAAGAAATTTAACTGATGTAGAGACAGCCCGTTTAGTTTATTTTAGCTATTTCCATAGTGTCATGTCGTACGGTATTCTACTGTGGGGAAATGCCGCCGATATCCAGACAATTTTCGTTTTGCAGAAAAGGGCTATTCGTTCGATTTATAAATTAAGTCCCAGATGCTCCCTCAGAGATAAATATAAAGAAATTAATTTAATGACTGTGTCTTCACAGTATATTTATGAAAATATCTTGTACGCCCATAAAAACAAAAACATGTTTAAAAAGTACAGTGATATTCACAATTTTAATACCAGGAACAAACATAATTTTGTTGTTCCTGCAACCAGGCTCAAAAAAATAGGGGGTTCATTTAGATGTCAATGTATACGCTTTTATAATAGGCTTCCTAGTCATATGCAAGAACTAAGCCTTAATAAGTTCAAATCTATTGTTAAGCGAAAACTTTGCCAAAAGGCTTATTACACTGTAAAGGACTACGTTGAGGACGTAAAGGCTTGGGATTGACCCGCTCCAGTGCGCACTACAACTGTTGTCTTATCTTCTTATTTTATTTTGTTTTCGATTGTACTATTTTACAATTTGAAATTTATTTATTACAATTTGACATTGTAAAATAATTTTTACTTTACAATTTGACATTTTTTTAATTTTTTTTTTTTATTTTTGTTTGACATAAATGCTTAATTTGTTAAGTATTACACTTTGTATTATTTTGTTTTTCTTTTTTGTGAATGTGAGGACTATGTGGATTGCTTTTTTTTTAGTCATTTTAACTTATGGCCGGCAATTCGAGTGTTTTCTGTGGCCTAACCATTATGTCCTCTCTTTGGTATTGTTCGTCAAGTCGTAGAGCTCCTTAGTAGTCCTGAGTTGAGCTTTGCGAATAATGACAAATGCTTGCACTGACTGGACAGGTCCACTCAAATCTGCATGGTTCTTTCTTCAAAAGGCCATCTCGGACACTAATCTGCATGGTTCGCATATGACTTACTTACATGTTGTATGGACTTTAAAAGAGACTGTGACCCCTGAGTTTGTTTCGGTGTTTCTTCTCAGGGTAGTCAGTTAGGAAACACCGGCCTCATCTAGTAACAAAAAAATAAAAAGTCCAAAAAAAAAATTGACGTGTAAAAGAGTTTGAAAAAACCTATTTGCAGAATAAATATCATTTATCATTTAAAGAAATCGAACGCAAATATTGTTTGGTAAAATGACAAAATGACAAAAATTACAAAAAATTACGAAAATGACTAAAAATGACTGAAATGACAAAGAGTGACAAAAAATGACAAAAAGTGACAAAAAATGACAGAAAATCACAAAAAATTACAAAAATTACAAAAAGTAACAAAAAATGACAAAAAGTGACAGAAAATCACAACAAATCACAAAAAATTACAAAAAGTGACAAAAATGACACAAAGTAACAAAAAATGACAAAAAATGACTGAAATGACAATAAATCACAAAAAGTGACAAAACATGACAAAAAATGACAAAACATGACAAAATGTGACAAAAAATAACAAAAAGTGACAAAAAATGACTGAAATGACAATAAATCACAAAAAATTACAAAAGTTGACAAAAATTCACAAAAAGTGACAAAAATGACAATAAATCACAAAACGTGACAAAAATGACAAAAAATTACAAATATCACAAAAAATGACTAAAAACCACAAATAATCACAAAAATGACAAAAAGTGACAAAAATGACAAAAAATAACAAAAAGTTACAAAAAATTACAAAAAATGCCAAAAAAAGACAAAAAGTGACAAAAAGTGACAAAAAGTGACAAAAAGTGACAAAAAATTACAAGAAATGTCAAAAAGTGACAAAAAATTACAAGAAATGTCAAAAAGTGACAAAAAATTACAAGAAATTACAACAAATGATAAAATATGACAAATGATAAAATGATGAGGCTATTCAAATTTCGAACTAATCGCCGCGCACGAAATGGCAAATAATGCTGTTATGGAATTTGTATGGACTATAACTTAACTATTTGCTTTGGTATAACACACGCGTTTTTTATGACCCGCTTTACATATTTAAAACCGGTGGAATTACATCAGCTTTACGAGCAACTGTGTTAAAATAGTAGATTATTGCATCGAGCACAAAGTAATTCATTATCGCATCGAGTGCCTGATTTAGAGCTCGAGCGTCAGCGAGGGCTCTAATTTAACAGGCACGAGGGCAATGTAAATTACTTAAGGCGAGGTGCATAATCTGCTTTTCTTTCAACTATTACCTATAGGAATAGTAGATAAAAGAAACTCATATCAAACAGTTACAATAGAAGTTTCTATAACACTGTCGGCTTCATTTAGAATGTTTTCCGGAGTTAATTTGTCGCTAGATGATTCCATTTTAATTCGAAGCCGAATCACTCAAAATCAAATAAAAAGTACGTAAAAAAAAAAAAAATTGATATCGGTTGGCTGAATAGAGCTAATCCATTGAGATTGGCGCCTTTTGGTCCGATAAAAAAAAAACTATGCAATAATGAAATTTCATACATTTTTATTGCTCTAGAGCAATAAAGACTCGCTTTGTGCTGAGTTTTTAGTGTGATTGTGATGACATTAAAGCATAGTTAGAAGAAAAGGTGTTTTTTTACGTACGTATTATTTGTTTCTATCCTACTTGTTCCAAATTTAAAAAATTATTGCTGCTAACTCTGATTTAAAAATGAAAGAAATTTAAAAAAGTGATTTGGCGGGAACTTTGTTAATTATGTTTTGACAATATTTTTGGAAATGATAAAGTGTGATACTATCTGATTTTGAGTGCTTCGATTTCGAATTAAAATGGAATCATCTAGCGATACATTAACTCCGGAAAACATTCTAAATAATAATAATAATAGCAATATCACGTTGTATTGGGATCGATCTATCATCACTGATAGGACTATTGTTGCCAATAAGCCCGACATAGTGGTGATAGATCGATTAGAGCGTCGCACAATGATTGTTGATATAGCGGTCCCTCATGACGAGAACCTCGTGAAAGCTGAGAAAGAAAAGCAAACTAAGTATCTTGACTTAGCTCGCGAGGTTGTCGACATGTGGGAAGTGGACACAGCAATCATTGTGCCGATAGTCGTGACGGCCAATGGCTTAATAGCCAAGAGCCTCGACGAACACCTGAGGAGGCTCTCGTTAGGCAGCTGGGTCAAGGGCTTGATCCAGAAAGCTGCACTCTTGGACACGGCGCGTATAGTCCGGAGGTTCCTCTCTCAGGAGCCCTGACCGCCGGTGGCTTGGACCCTGTTCCCGATGCCGGTGGGCCACTATTTTTTATATTTTTAAATGTTTTTTTTTTCTAAGTTTTTGTAAAAATATTTGAAAATGTAAGAAATATGATACAATTAAAAATAAATGAAATAATAATAATATTGCACAACTTTCACACAACGCCATCTAGATCTAAATGAAGCCGACAGTGTTATAGAAACTTCTATTTTAACTGTTTGATATGAGTTTCTTTTATCTACTATTCCTATAGGTAATAGTTGAAAGAAAAGCAGATTATGCACCTCGTCTTAAGTAATTTAATATTGCCCTCGTGCCTATTAGATTATAGCCCTCGCTTACGCTCGGGCTCTAAATCAGGCACTCGGTGCAATAATAAATTACTTTGTGCTCGATGCAATAACCTACTATTTCTAAATGAATTTGCGTCGGTCGGACGATTGTCAGGTTTTGTTCCTTGTACTAAATAGTACCTACCTTGTATTCTTAAAAATAATTTTTAAATTAAGTTAATATTATCAGGATTTTTTTCTTACATATAAACATTTATGTTTTAAGTATTGTAAAAGGAATGTGGTATAAACTATTCAATTTCTTGTTTGAGAATATTAACGCCGTGCATTGTAAGTGGCGAGATAACAGGTGACTCAACTTTAAGTTTTACAAAACCATGTTTACGAACACAAATGTTAGTGAGTTACCCGGCGGCGCGCGGCGACGTAAAAACACTTGCATCGAGAGAGGAGTGCGTCAAAAGATGCGTGTGTGTGTTATGGTTAGTTGTTTTAAGTAGGTACGTAGGTATATGATTTTATGAATTAAATTGAAATTTTCTTAAAAGAACCATTTAAACACCAACTATTTAAAATCACTTCTAACTACCTACCATGCGGCGCAAAGTGGAAAGTGCGCATCCCTCACACACACCTCGCGCCGTGCCGCCATTATGTTATTAGCTATCCTGTGTCATTTGTAGATACCGCACGCACGCACATATCGCTAATAATTCAAACATTCCGGTCTTCGATCAACAATGTAGGTACTAGATTACCGATCGTACATTGTTGATCGAAGATTCCGGTGCGCGCCAGGATAATTGTGTTCTGTCTGTGGTTTCGCTTACTTACGCTGAAGTAAATACTTATTAGTTTTAAAAAGAGTGCTAATTAATTTGCAGTTATTTTTGAGGTGTTTTTTTTTGCATGCCAATCATTCATTTTAAGTAAAAGTAGGTATGGTTCATGATTTAATAACTATAAATAAAATAGAAGTAGGTAGGTATTCTTTGACAGACCTGTGGGCCTAGTTTGTTTATCTGGGTGTAATTTATCTATAATATGTATGTACTTAAAAAAAAACGCCGAATTTCTGAACAAATTATTCTGCCACTTTTTGCGGGGGGCGAGGTACACACGTACAGCACACTAGGAAAATCTGAGAGTTACACACAAATACATGCTTCCTATTGCAATAAACGCACACTATAAAAAATAAGCACACAATTGAAAAAACCACACACATCTCAACTTCATGCCCCTGTACTGCGTGTAAACTACCTACGTACCACAATATTTTTCTATCGTAATGGCATAAAGTTTATTTCGACAATGTACTTAAATAAATCTATATTGGCGCGTCACGCATACTTATATGTGCTAAGAAACATCATGGTTTCGCAGATTTGTAGTAACAGATCGTTTTTTACAGCTGGAAACTGCACAATTAACCATTTTTAGCCTAGCCTTTTCCCAACTATATTGGGGTCGGCTTCCAGTCAAGCCGGAATTAGCTGAATACCAGTATTTTACGAGGAGCGGCTGCCTACCAGACCTCCACAACCCATTGACATTTTGGTAACACGGTACTTCATGGCAAGACTGGTGTCAGATTTACTGGCTTCTGACTATCCGTAACGACTGACATGACAGCCGGGACCTACGGCCTAACGTGCTTTCCGAGGCAAGAAGGAAACTCATAGTCATTATGTTAAGATGGTCACCCATCCACAGATCAACCTTGGCAAGCGTTGCTTAACCTTGAAGATCGACCTGTGCGGCTGTTATTATCTAGCCACGAGCTCCTCACGTCAGGTTCAAGCATTAATGGACTTTGTCTTAATCATTTTTTTCAAGTGCTTTAATTACTCAGATACCCGCGAAACGAGACACAATAGTAAAACAATAACAGCGCGGTCTCATAGGACCGGTTGGGGATTCAAACGTTAATAAAATGCTCTCCGCTGCGCTCCGTTCCGTCTGCACTGATCCAAACTGATTTCACCAGCACCATTTCAAAGACATTTAATTCATTAAAACCCCAAGTAAACGCTGTCATTGTCATTCTATAGCACGTCTCTAATCGACACGATGAAAAGGTTATTTGTTCACTTTTTTTCAAAATAAAGTTTTTTATTTTCGTATTGCAGTAATATGTAATTTATTTATTTCTTAACTAGGTAATTGCAGTATAATAAAAACTCTAAACTAATTATAACTAACTAAAAACGAACTAAATTATGGCGTCAAAAAACTCCTCCACATCGCTGTCGACTGGTAATGTGCCCAAGAGACTGGCAGCAATGCAACGCTGAAAATGTGTTTAATCATTCACGTTCCTTCGATGTAAAGTCTTTTATCTCTGTTTTAACGTGAAAAAGTATATTAATGTTATTATTTTAAAATAAAAATGTGTTCAATCATTCATATTTCTTCATTTATTTATCTAATACATACTATTTTACATGAAAAACCACATAAAATCACGTTTAACGAGTCTCATATTTTTATGCCCTACGATCGGGCATTTATCGGGCAAATAAAAATAAATTCCCAAAATGCCGGAAAGTTACTATATTTTCCCGCCGGGCAGAAACACTTTGCCCATCTCACACTTCACATTTTTTTTATTTCCTAAATAGTGTTGCCAATTAAATAAATAAAAAACTCCGATCAATAGATCACAAGAAAACCAAAAAAACATATGTCTAAAGACTATAGCCTGACCTTAAGGATGAATTAAAAAAATATAGCTGACAAACACATGTTTTGAAGGTTTGAAGGTCGTTTTGAGGTGAATGCTGTCAAAACAATCCCGATAAGATTCGAAATCTTGAATGCAGAGCGTTCTAATTAATATTATAATAAAGCAGGCCACTTAAATATAATCTGAAATTTGCAGTTATAGATGCCGTATAAAAGTAAAATTTTTACAACGTTTTACAACAGCTATAAGAAAGTAACTTCATAGGTAAGGATGATGTTTTCTATTGATATATATTTATTATACCTTCATTATCTTATACGTTTATCACATGCTAACTAATCAATAATTTTGGTGCCCAGGATTATAGACCTGATTATAGCATATATCCATTATAGCGTATTTTACATAGTTCCATAGCATATCTGTTCTACCTATATTCAAATGTCCCATTGTTTTAACCTATTAGCTCCCAATGGTGAAAATAAAAACATATTAGATACCTAATTGATTTTATTGATAACAAGCATCAAACATTCCAAAAAAGAGAGTTATATTTAAAAAAAAACTATTTTACAGAAAATATTGCATCTATTTACATGATTGCAAACTGTTTTCACCAATTACCGAAAAACTGTTTTTTGGCGTATTTGTTATTGAAAAATCTGAGGTTTTTGGTTAGTAAGTTTACCGTTTGTAGGGTTCCGTACCTCAATCTTTTAAAAACCTTTACAACACTCTCAAAGGAAACAAAATTCATAGGGTACTTCCCGTTGAGTTAGAATCAATCAAGGTCCTGAACTGCATGATGAGCTTTGTCAACTATTTGCTCCGATCAACTATAGCCATAATTGGAAGCACCAACTATTTGCTGTTTCTGGGAATTGTACCGTCGCCCGAGCCCAGTCTCCTATCCCTCGTGCAATCTCTGCACTCAACGCTCTTTTAGATGCTAAACCTAATTGTGACGTGTCCGAAGATGAATGGAAGAAGAGAGACATCTTCTCTATTTGTTTGGAGTTTTGTGAGATGGGTGTATGATTGCAGAGTAGTTATATAACATTTTAATTTTGTTTAAAACATGTGTTTAACTAATGTGTTTGTCTAAATGTTATTTTAAAGTAAAATAAATGAGGTCATATAGGTAGCTCAAATATGGGAAAAATTCTAAAAACTAAAAATATACAATGTAGTAGTCACAAAAAAAAATGTGAATCGGAAAAGTCTTCAAAACTCGACTAGGGAATTGAAATCCTATACTCCGTTGGTTTAGGTAGTTAACTAAAGGTAAACCATCTAGGTATGTCTTTTAATATTAATTCATGAATCCCCGTCCGGTCTCATAGGACCGCGCTGTTATTGTCTTACTATTGTGTCTCGTTTCGCAGGTATTGATAGGTTAAAGAGGTTGTATATAATATACACAAAGATTATTTAAATTTAGTTTATTAGCTAACATCGATTTAGGTAAATACCTATTTGCAAAGATTTTTACATACAATTTATAGACAACTTTTAGATAAAAAGACATGCCAAGAGACATTTAGTTAACTACTTAAACCGATGGAGTATAACTAATATTATCAAAAAAAACATCAAAAACGGCTGAACAGATTTGGATGAAATTTGGTATTTCCTTTGACATGGAAAAGAACATAGGCTACCTTTTATCCCGATTCTTTTGGAGAAACCTACTTTTACGCGGGTGAAGTCGGTGGCGGAAGCTAGTGGTTTCATAAATGTAAGTTGTTGACATATGGATCAGACACATGTTCACTCATAATGGGCCTCAACAGAAGGCTTTAGGGAAGGTTTGAAGTCACCCAAAGAGCAATGGAAAGGGCTCTGATATGCTCAGAGTTTCCTTGCGTGATCACATCAGAAATGAAGATAGAAATAGCCTGAAGAATTGCCAAACTTAAGTGGCAGTAGGCATTACTCGTTGAACGGATGGTCCATGGGGAGGGAAGGGTCTGGAGTGGTGACCACGTGCCGGAAGCCGCAGCGTTGGAAGGCCTCCCACACGGTAGAGTCTACCGTGTGGGAGGCCTTCCTCGGTCTACCGGGTAGGCCGACGACCTGGCGAGGGTCGAGGCAATCCGATGGATGCGAGATGCACAGAACCGATTGTTGTGGCTTGGGGGAGGCGTATGTTCAGCTGTTACGGAACCCTCATTGCGCGGTCCGACTCGCACTTGACCGATATTTTTTGGATTTATTGTTACATGAAAAGCTCCTTATTCTCTCTTTAACTCCAATTTTCATTTCGTTATGAAAATTGATTCACATAAAGAGCCTAGTACACTACTCGATACTTCGACTCGATACGTCGAGCCCCGTCGAAGACCGTCTTACCCTTATTACACTACGCGACGTAGACTAAGACTGTTCGTAAAAACGAGTGGGTCTAGGTCTTTAAGAAACGAAGTCTTAAGGTAATTTCAGACTACGATCTAAATAAATGTATGTTTGTGCCATGAACTGTATGCTATTCTATTCTATAGCGTAGTCTGTACCTACCTAATGAGCCTTATTTTTAAGAGGTATAAATTGCTAAAGGAGCTTTAGAAAGCTACCAGGTTGTAAAAATTAAATTCTTTAAATCATTGCCTAAGCCTAGAATATGGTCAAAAACTTCAATGAATATTTTTTATATTTGTTTTTTATTTTGTTAGGTTAGGTTAGTTCCCCTATAATCCCATATAAATTACCATTCTATATTCACGGTTTCTATGTTCGGGGCATATTGTTACGGAACGTATTCCCTGCAAATAAAGAGCTTTTACTGTACTACCTACAACAAAACTTCTTTTGTTGTCGGTCATAAAAGATCCAGGCCGGCCGCGTCTTGTGTGGACTCCGAATGAAATACCTTGAGGAAATAAAAAAATTGTTGAACAAATATAAATACCCATCCGCTAGAATGCTGTCGCGTACTATCAAAGAACTTCGTCGTTCATCAGTTCATCGTCTAAAACGAGTCTCTTAAATCCAAGAGTGAAAGATCAATATATGAGTATGTTTGCTTTTTCAATACGTTGATGGAAAACACAAAAAAAAAATCACCATCGAGGAATATTACAACAAGCAAAATGATCGATAAGCTCGTAAGTGTAAAGAAGCCACTCAACTGGTTGGCGGAGTGTTGAGCGGTCATCTTGCGGCATCAGTAAAGCTTTGGTGGGAGTTTTATGATACTAGCGATCAGTGCCGTAACTAGCCTTTTATGCACCCGGTGCAGCTTTCAAAACTGCGCCCCTAAAAAATGCTCTAACCAGGCTTAGTCTGGTCATTTCTGCGCCCCTCCAGGGTCTGCGCCCTGTGCCTGGGCATTGCTCGCACCGCCCTAGTTACGGCACTGCTAGCGATAGCGTCCCGCGGTCCCGCCCCGGCTTCGCACGGGTGCAATGTTTGGCCACGCCATAATCACGGCGGTAAGTCCCCTCTTTGAGGCTGCGTTCTCACCACAGCTCTCACCTTCCGCATGACGTTTTTTTGTTTTGTTTTATAATTATATAAACTTTGTTTTAAACTATGTACTTAGGGCGATGTTCACCGACACCAAATCGACTGGTTTAATATTAAAACGGCTGTTTTAGCAATATTTCCTGTTCCTTATCGTCGGTTATTGACGTTAATCAGATGGTTATCTTAACCTATCAATACCCGCGAAACGAGACACAATAGTAAAACAATAACAGCGCGGTCCAATGAGACCGGTCGGGGATTCATGAATTAAACTTATGTCGGTGCACATGGCCCTAAGTTCACATCACAATCGTTGATGGTGAATTGCACTAGTTTGGTACCGTACCCTGATTGTAAATACGTTTTACTTAAAAAAAAACACTTGCTTAGCGTTTGAATCCCCAACCGGTCCTATGAGACCGCGCTGTTATTGTTTTACTATTGTGTCTCGTTTCGCGGGTATCTGAGTAATTAAAACAATTCGAACTGTTTGTTGTAAAAATTTAAAACACAAAAACTGTTTTTATGAACCCTGAGGTAGGTAAGTAGAGTCCGTGGCCACGTGCGTCGGCCGCCGCGTCGCGTCGCTATCACCGCCGCGTCAGCAGCGGCCGCGTCCTACCCGCGAGTTATTACCGGCCAGTGGCCACCTATTGTCACAGTAATACAGTTTTATTACTCTCTATTCGATTGTTTTTTCTTGGAGCGTTACAATTTTAATAAGAATCTAGATTAGTACATATTTGCCTATTACTATGAACGAAGTGCGCTTTGTTCAGTATTCTATTGTTAGAACGTCTATGATAGCGACAGCATGTGAATTGGTACCTACCTAGTCAAAATGTTTTGTTGTTTGTCAAGATTAACTTTTCGGCAGAGCGAGGTACTTAGATAATTTTAATTGTTATTTATTAGTTACTCAGATACCCGCGAAACGAGACACAATAGTAAAACAATAACAGCGCGGTCTCATAGGACCGGTTGGGGATTCAAACGTTAATGTTTTATATATACAACGTTGATACGACAGATGGGCTTTCCTTGAAATGGGTCGTTGTATTCTTAAGCCCATCTCATCTATCGTATCAACGTTGTATAACGAAATCTGCCGAACAAGTGCATTATATCGAAGAAGGGATCTGTTGAAGTAGTGTGTGAGTGTTTCGTAGGTGTGCGTTGTGGAAGTATATTCTGTGGAATAATGATAATAAGTAGGTAGTCGAATAATTATAATATGTTCTATCGAAGCGATGAGTAGGTAGTCGAACTACTGTTTTTCACAATTGAGACTGTGTCGAAAAAAATAATTGTGGAAATTCAGAATGACACTCTGGGAGTTAAACAAATGAGTGCGTATGTTAGGTACTACGCTACGCTGCGTGCCCCGTCATCGTGGCGTAGCACCCTTCTCACCTCGTCTCCCTGACTCCTCGTCCATTGTGCGCGCGCTCCGTCGCACACGTTTTAATTCATGAACGACCGGTCTCATGCGACTGCGCTGATATTGTCTTACTATTGTGTCTCGTTTCGCGGGTATTGATAGGTTAAGGCACCGCATGGCATTTCAGTCAGAGTGTTTAAAGGCCTATTACCCCACTTATTTTTACGAGTGGTCTAATCTACTGCGCGTAGTGTAATAAGGGTAAGACGGTCTTACTTGTACGTAAACTCAACGACAGTCTACGTAGACCGGTCGTAAAAACGGGTGGTGTAATAAGCCTTTTAGTACGAGTTTTTTACGGTATGAAGTTCAGCGCTCCAACTGGCTTGCTCTAAACTCTTAAACAATTAGGGAGCCAAACGCTATAAATGGTTCGATCGCGTTAACGTCAAAAACAGCTCACACTCATCGTACAAATGTATTATGTATAACTACAACTACGAAGTGGCACCGCGCTCCGACGCGGGCCCACAGCGCAGTGGCAACGCCCGTGTGGCTTCCCTCTTATACCTACTCTGTCGGATCTTCTATCGGATTGGTTTCGCCTGAACTCGAACCGTTCTGCGTTCGACACGAGCGAAGCGACACATCGCGGTAGGATCATAAAGTCACGCAGATTAGATAACGCTGTGCGAAACAATTGCGCATCCCACATTGCAAGTGTCGTGCACTCGTGCGTTTTGCCGTAGAGCAAGTTGTAGTAGCCTAATCCAACTTTGAACCTTTATCAGCGATGTTTACTGATGAACTAGGCAGCTAATGCCTCTTCAGAGCAAGTTTTCTCTCACTCATTTGCACTGCCACTGACCACAGTGAACTACCCTACATAACTGGTTATTCCTACCTACAATACCGACTGCTCCTACAAATACTTACAGTACTTAGGTATAAAGAAGTATTAGTAGTAGGGTACATTTCTACTGTCTATTATGTAAATGGAAAATGGTTTAGACGAGACAAAGGAGCGTAATCAAATACGGCGTCGTATGGCCGGTTCCGTTGCGTGGAGAGTGTCACGCGTCACGCTCCCCGCGCCTCGCGTTTATATAAGCCCGCCCGAGCCCGCGCCTGCGCTCAAACCGAGTGTGCTGTTTCATGGGTACTCATACACGGTGACTACTCAAAATGCCCAAGATGGTGACTCGCGAGAAAAGCGACTACGGCAGGAAAGTGCAGGAGAAAGCTGTCATAGAAAAGGTCATCATTACAATATTCTATTTCGCTTAATTCGGTACACAGATGGAGATGACGTCCACGATCGTCGAATTTTTAGTGAAAAAAATCATCGGTTGCATTTTCTCAAAAGCGGTACACAGCTATTTGAAATAGGTAATAGTGGTGCAGCCCCGACCCGGTGGCGGGTCGGCGCGGCTCACGTGTGTGTTCCCGCAGAGGCAGATGGCGATCGAGCGCTGCGCGGCCGCCGCGGGCGCCGAGCGGCCCGCCAGCCCGGCCAGCCCGCCGCCGCCCGCCGCGCACACGCGCGTGCTCACGCTCACGCACGGCGAGCACCACGACTCCACGCTCTACCGGTAACGCATCGCCCCAGCCGTCCGCGTCCCGCTTCCATCGCCTCCAGCCTTAACGCTATCCTCTTGTATTATTTTCAGATTTGAAAAAGGCTGCTATTTACAATTCTGCCCCGGCCCTTCTTTACTTGGCCGAAAAGTATTTCTCTATACCAATTATGTGATGTCGGATAATCGTAAGTAAAGCCAATTTTTATAAAGTATCTGTTAGTTTCGATTTTGTCCTAAAAATATTCTAATTACTTCTTTCAAATCATGACAGTAACGCAACACCACTGCTATCTTTGGAAGCCTATTTAGATATCGCGACTACTAAGCGTAGAAATAGCAAAGACCTATAATGATTCCATACAGAAGACGATAAGTGCGGCGAGCAAGCGGAGTTCATCCGGAACCAGTACTACGGGCTGGAGTGGCAGCGCGCGGCCGAGGACGAGCCGCCGGCCGCGCTCGGCACCGGCCTGCTGCTGGCCGACACCGACATCTACTGCCAGCTGCGCCTCACGCGCGCCGGCTCCTTCCACTACTACTTCGTGTACGACAGCGCGTGAGTGTCCCTCGCCGCGAGCGCCGCCGCCGCGCCGCTGGCGAGCCGCTCCCCAGCTCCGCTCTGTTGCAGGGAGTCGGCGGTGGGGCCGCAGGGCTCGGGCTGGTTCCACGTGGCGCCGACGCTGCGCGCGGGCCCGGGCGGCCGCGACGTGCTGCCGCTGGACGGGCTCATGTGCCAGACCGTGCTGTCCAAGTGCCTGGGCCCGCTGCCGCGCTGGGAGAGCGTGCTGCGCGTGGCGCGCGAGGCGGGCTACAACATGATCCACTTCACGCCCGTGCAGGAGCTCGGCGCCTCACACTCGGGCTACAGCATCGCCAACCAGCTGCGCCTCAACCCGCACTTCAGCGCCGAGCCCGGCCGCGAGCCCACCTTCGCCGACGTCGAGAATGTCGTCTCCAAGATGCGCACCGACTGGAAGGTGAGGCGCGCGCTCGTAGTTAAAACCTCACGAAATATCTTCCACGAAAGAGCTTTTGAGCTGAACTTGGTAAGTTGTAGATGCTGTCTATCTGCGACATCGTGCTGAACCACACAGCCAACGAGACGCCGTGGCTGAACGAGCACGCGGAGGCGACGTACAACTGCAGCAACTGCCCGCACCTGCGGCCCGCCGCGCTGCTGGACGCGCTGCTGGCGCGCCTCACGGCCGATGTGGCGCGCGGCGACTACGAGGCGCGTGGCGTGCCACGCCGGGTCACCGCGCACGAGCACCTCGAGGTGAGACGCGCCGCCGGGTGACAGTCTATCCGGGGACACATGGCACACGCCTCTCACGCGCTCTGTCCGCAGGCCATCAAGCACCTGCTGCTGACGCAGCTGCTGCCGGAGGCGCGTCTGCACGAGATGTACATGTGCAACGCCGCCGAGCTGGTGCAGGAGTTCTACTACATGGCGCGCAACAAGTCAGTGCACTACACTACATTATTTGACATCACTTCGTCCCGGCAAGCTGCGACTCTCTGTAATAGCTTATAAATTATTTATTCGCACGTTAAACGTTACTTTTGACACCTACTTTCACTTGGCTGGTTTTCCGATTAACTCAATCTGTTGCAGCTTGCGGGCTACCTATACTGAACGTATGAACTGCTTCTGTATCGCATATTACATATGTGTGTGTGCGCAGAGTGCCAGCGCCGAGCGCTGTACCAGAAGCAGAGCGTGCGGAGCTGCGCCTGCAGCCCGACGCGCTGCACCGCCGCCTGCACGCCTCTGTGGACATGGACCGCGCGCTGCAGCTCTACAACGTGTACAGGTGAGTGCGTGTGTGCGCGCAGGGGGACGGGGAGCGTGCGGCGCTGCGCCTGCAGCCCGACGCGCTGCACCGCCGCCTGCACGCCTCTGTGGACATGGACCGCGCGCTGCAGCTCTACAACGTGTACAGGTGAGTGTGTGTGTGCGCGCAGGGGGACGGGGAGCGTGCGGCGCTGCGCCTGCAGCCCGACGCGCTGCACCGCCGCCTGCACGCCTCTGTGGACATGGACCGCGCGCTGCAGCTCTACAACGTGTACAGGTGAGTGCGTGTGTGCGCGCAGGGGGACGGGGAGCGTGCGGCGCTGCGCCTGCAGCCCGACGCGCTGCACCGCCGCCTGCACGCCTCTGTGGACATGGACCGCGCGCTGCAGCTCTGTATTGCTTAGTGTACTAGTAACTACTCTAATCACGACTTATCCGTGTTGTTGTAGAGCTGATTGTTACGATGAAGAGTCGCGCTTGAAGAAATGTTGCGAGGAGATGAAACGCAAGCTGGAGCAGCTCAACGAGGCCGCGGCGGACACGCTGCGCGACCACCTGCGCGCCGCCGTCGACAACGTCATCGCCGGCATGAGGTGAGCCCAGCCCACTGCTGCACCTAGTATTTTTAGGTTCCTATCAAGAGTACAAAAAATCAGTCAATCCTTTTTTTTATCAGATATTATCGCCTGCAATCTGACGGACCGAAGATCGAGGAGGTGAGCGCAAAGCATCCGCTCGTACCCAGGTAAGCGCTCTCACTGAGGGAGGGATGGTGAGCGTAGCAGGACAGGGCATAGTGAGTGAGGTTGGTCGTGCGCAGGTACTTCACGTGGGCGTGCCCCGTGGAGAGCAGCTCGCTGAGCGAGGTGGAGGCGGTGCTGTACTCGGACGCGGGGCGCCTGTGCATGGCGCACAACGGCTGGGTCATGGACGCCGACCCGCTGCAGGACTTCGCCGCGCGCCCCGCCGCCGCGCGCGTCTACCTGCGCCGCGAGCTCATCGCCTGGGGCGACAGCGTCAAGCTGCGGTGAGTGCGCGTGTGTGTGTGCTGTGCGACGCACTGCCAGTGCTGACGTGTGTCTGTGTGCAGGTACGGCGACAAGCCCGAGGACAGCCCCTTCCTGTGGGCGCACATGCGCGAGTACGTGGAGCTCACGGCCGAGGTGTTCGACGGCGTGCGCCTGGACAACTGCCACTCCACGCCGCTGCACGTGAGTGTCGCCGCGCGTTGTGTGTGTGCGTGTGTGCGTGCGTGTCTCACTAGTGCGCTGTGCAGGTGGCGGAGTACATGCTGGACTGCGCGCGCAACGTGAAGCCCGACCTGTACGTGGTGGCGGAGCTGTTCACCAACTCGGACCACGTCGACAACATCTTCGTCAACCGCCTCGGCATCACGTCGCTCATTCGCGGTGAGACTCGTTCATTTCTTCTATGTGTCTCTACTTGTTCTCTTATTTTTTAAACAGGTAAAATTGGGCACTGTATCAGGCCAAGAGGCCATACAAGCGCCTTAAGAACAATCGCTGATATGCCATCTGGGCCAATAGCGTTATTCACGTCCTGGCGACACAGTGCTCTCAAAAAATTCTTTGTTCCTTTTGTGAGACAGAGTCGGTGAAGTAGCACTGCTAGTGTCAAGATGATAATTATGGGCAAAGAGAGACGAAAAGAGAAAGGCGGTTGAGAGAAGAGAGTGAAATTTCACAGAACCAATTCGGTTTTATGCCTGGTCGGGTTACAACGGATGCCATTTTCGCTATATGCCAGCTGTGCGAGAAATACAGAGGTGTACATAAAAACTTGCACATGGTATTCATTGACCTCGAAAAGGCATACGACCGGGTACCTCGTGAGGTGCTGTGGTGGGTGCTTAAGGAGAAAGGTGTGCCTGTGAAGTATGTGCAGTTGATCCGAGCGATGTACAGTCGGTGTAGTACCCAAGTCCGGTCTACAGTAAGCACCAGTGGCAGTTTCAATGTGGCGGTCGGCTCTCAGCCCTTACCTCTTTCTGCTGATAATGGACGCTTTGACGTTAGACATTCAGGAAGAGGCCCCCAGGTGTATGCTGTTTGCCGATGGGCGGATATCAGGGCGCTGATGCAGAGCCTTGTCCGCGGCCTCACTGAGATGTTCAAATAGTCGACTTGTCTCCTGTTCACCGCTGTGCGATCGGCAGACACATCTGTAGACAATTTTGTCCCAGCGCTGTCCACCAACAACCATAGAGATGAGAAACTAGGATCCTGAGGTGACGAACACGCAGGCAGCAGAGGTCATTGCGGACGTACATATACAGAGACCCATGCTGCAAGAAATGGTGCGTGATGATGAGTATCCCGGGTAATTGCGATACAACGCATCTGACGGACATACAATCTGGGTCTCCGTCAAGGAAAGCAAGTGCAGTCCTTGATGTTGGAGAGGCGTACTTGAAATGAGCTGTCGGCACTTGCTTTTTTTTCCTCTGGGCAGTAATTCTGGGTAGTTCTGGACACGGTGCGATTGTTCGGAGATTCACAGGTAGCCGCGTTCCCGATACCGTAGGCTATTATTTATTACTTTACTTTTATTATTTTTACTAATATTATAAAGAGGAAAGATTTGTACCTATTTTTGTATGTTTGTAATGAATAGGCTCAAAAAGTACTGGGCCGATTTAAAAAATTCTTTCACCAATAGAATGCTACATTCTTCCAATTTGACATAGGCTACATTTCATTTTGAAAAAAATTAGGGATCCTTGGTAAAATTTGAACAATGTAACCGAAGGTGTAGAAAAATGAGTCTTAAAATGTCTTTCGTCGAATGCGCTGTCGAAACTATTAGCGATAGAAAAAAATAATGTACAACAATATTGAAGAACATCATAATATCTACAAAAAACTCCGCGGTAGCATATGTCCAACTATTGTAGTTATGTCACTACAACAACTTTTAACAAAAATAAATAATAGTCTACCCCGTGCGAAGCCGGGACGGGCTGCTAGTTTATTATATTTGTTTACTCGTATAAGTGTTTTTTCATGATTTTGTTTATAAAAATGTAATTTATAAATGTATAGAATAAATAAAGGGAATAATAACTTTATTTCGGGTGGGATAGACCGACGTCTGAATGCTCCTCGAAAGTTCGCCGGCTGTCAAGGACGAGCCCCAGGAACTTCATCTTCGACCCGACTCCGATGTGAACTCTTCCTACCGTTATTATACCGCTACGAGAACTCGGTGACGCGTTCCGAGGGCCATGAAAACACATAGCTTCGGATTTGGGCAGTGCCACTTCCAGTGCCAACTGGTGTTTCTCTCCACGAACGTCGCTACCCTGCGTACCTATCGCTAGTCTGGTGGTATCCTTCGCGCGGCGAACAGGGGACTCAGCACACGGAGGGTGTGGAGTACAAGCTGAGGCTCTGCGTCAGCAGGGGGGTCCCACGGCGGAACTTATTGGTAGGGGCGGTCCCACAGGTCACTGTGTCAAATTTTTAAAAGATCCTTTTAGTATACTGAAATCAGAAATCAGAAAATTATTCATGATTAATTGAATTATACAATTAAAAAAATTCGTTTTGTTAACTTTCATTGACAAAAGGAAATAGTATGGCTGTAAACAAAATTCAGGGGTGCTGTTGACCCCCTTTCCTTGCCCTGTGATACCCGTCAAAACGTACTACTACCAACTCGTATAGTTGTTACTACAAGTCAGAGGAACATAATTGTTGTTAAAAAATTAATAATCTTGAAATTTGAACAGAAATACAATTGTTGACACTTTTATTGTTGAAACATGTATGCGCCTTAGAGATGCGACCAGAAACGTTCGTTATAAACTAGTATAGAGTCGTACGTGTACGTGTATGGTCCGCAGAGGCGCTGAGCGCGTGGGACTCGCACGAGCAGGGCCGGCTCGTGCACCGCTTCGGCGGGCGCGCCGTGGGCGCCTTCCTGCGCGCGCCCCGCCGCGCCGCGCGGCCGCGCATCGCGCACGCCATGCTGCTGGACCTCACGCACGACAACCCGTCGCCGCTCGACAAGCGCTGCGTGTTCGACGTGCTGCCGTCCGCCGCGCTCGTGGCCATGGCGGCGTGCGCCACCGGCTCCACGCGCGGCCTGGACGAGCTGGTGCCGCACGCCGTGCACGTGGTGGACGAGGCGCGCGTGTACGCCGAGTGGGGCGAGGCGGACGCGGACACGCCGCGCGTGGGGCCGGGTAGTGGCATACTGGCCGCGCGGCGCGCACTCAACGAGCTGCACGCGGAGCTGGCGGCGCAGGGCTACTCCGAGGTGTACGTGGACCAGATGGACGCCGACGTCGTGGCCGTCACGCGCCACGAGCCGCGCTCCCGCCAGGTCAGTCGCCTGCTGCCGCCCTTTAGTTAGATGCTAACAATATGTAGACCGATTAAAGAAAATTAACATGTCCTGTCTCGCTGCTGCGGAACCCATTTAAATAATCTAGATCAAAAACATGCCATCCAATTTGGGTCCCCAACTATTTTTTTGACGTGACAACGTCTTAAATTAGGTTGCGGCTGGGAGTCACTTATGAAAAAGTGTAACGCTCGGTAACGTTACGATGAGTCACCGAACGAGAGAGAGGCCCGCCGAATGCCTTGCGTCTCTCTCCCACTCAACTATGATCGGTCTGCCGCGCGCGCAGCACTAGAGAATTTTAGTAAACAAAATATATTTCTATAGTTAAAATTTGTGCAATTCTTATTTTCATTCAATTCCTTGTTCCTATTGTGCAATTTAATTATATTCATATCAATAAATATTCTACCGAGAAAAAGACGTTGTCACGTAAAATCTTCGCCCGTAAAAACGACTTTACAGGCAACCATTTTTTTATTGTCAGACTACTTTTCTGAAGACAATTCAAGAATAATATATCACTAACAAGATATATGTATGAACTTCATAGTTTTGACCAGCTGGGTCTTTTGTTTAGGTCAAGAAATCATCTAATGACTTCTCCCTCTCTTAGGAGAAGCGGGAGGGCGTGTCAGATTTTACTGAAAGGGATAGCGCTATTTGTCCTGTATAGGTCTGTCTCTCTCTAACATCGGATTATAATGATTTTAAGACGTCATAGTAAGGCCACTGATTTGGGAAGTTTTTGTTCGGTAACTCGTCATTCATAGTATACATTAACTCCATTCGTAATAAGTCAATCTATGTTTAATCTATTTTAAAGAAATCTTTTTCCTTTGTTTATTTTGGGTATTTTATCTAACCAGTTATGCCACCAACCCTATCGTATCTTTTAACATTGCAGGGTCCCCGAGTGTTGCAGTTAATATGTTGCGTATTAATGTTTATTTGTTTAATTTTCTGTGTTGTGTGCGAATTGATTTTTACACTCCTGGACCAAACTTGTTTTTTAGGGTTCCGATCACTTTGTTGTCCGTCTGTCTGTCTGTCATGACCCTTTATCTCGGGAACGCGTGAAGGTATCAAGTTGAAATTTAAACTATATACTCAAGTCCGCAGTCCCTTGAAACTGTGCAAAAATCAAACTTGTAAGTTAGCGGGAAAAAAATACGCCCGTTTATGTGTTGCAAAAAGTACATTTCGACACTGTCAAAGGAGTTAAAATTTATAGGGTACGTCCCGTTGACTTAGAATCTTGAAATTTTTAGTTACATAATGGAAAAAAAAAATTGAAAAATCTTCAAGACTCGATTCGAGAATTGAACTGTTTTCACAGGTAAGTTAGTACGGAACCCTCAATGCGCGAGTCCAACTCGCACTTGCCCGGTTTTTTACTTCTCAGTTTTTATTTAGAACGATTTTTTGCGCAGTCGAGGTTTTTTTTTATCCGAGTTGGCAATACTGGCCCAACGTAACATGTCGCAAGCTTAACCACAAGCTTCTTTTGATATGTGTTCAAAAACCGACACTAGTGGACTGGCGACAAGCATTCAAGCCAAAGCAACCCATGCCACACTACCCCCTGTACACGCTTGGATATAATAGGGAATATGCAGGCAATTTTTTATTATTTAATATTCACTTCATTTTGATGTAGAAAAAAATAAACTATAGCTGCAAGAGTACGGGCGCTTGAGGCGTGACGCCCTATGACGTCACTGTCATTTTATTCCCCTTCCCCTCGGACCGCGTAAGCGTACAGACGTGTTTCATTCCGTATAAATTATTTTTATTTTTAATTTCAATAATATTTTGTCAAAATTACTCAAAAAATATTCAAGTAAAGTACTAGGCGCGCATAAGCTCAGTGGCGCACGCGAAGTACCCGAGTAAGCAGGACAGCAACAGCGAAGACGACGCTCGGCCAAAGCTACCCAGAGCGTGTACAGATACGTCATCCGTATACGTCACGATCGCCGCTTGCCACAAGTCATAAGCGACAGCGATTTAGCGGGTAATTATAATTTGTTATACTCTGCAATCGTATTTACGTTCTTTTGCGGGAACTCGGGCTAGTTTGTGTTTCTAAATATATAATACACTACTATGCCATTGAAACGGACACCACCGCCATCAGTTGCGCAAACAACTCCGACGAGACCTGAGACCGCACGGAGCAGTGCGTTAACTTTTACCACAACTACAAATATTTCACCACTACAACATTGCGAATCGGAGCCAGATCTTCACTCACTCGCACTTAATGTAACTGAGAGGAAAAAAAGAAAATATGAGGAAGAGAGGGTTGACATAGAGGCACCATACAAACATGTCTCATTTGGAATATAATAATATTTACAATAATGCTTTTAATGAGATGCTTTTAAAGCGGACTAATATTTATTGCAAAAATATAGTTATGTCATTTAAAATTCAATGATTTAATTGATTTATCGAACAATATTGACAGCATATCAGTATCACATTCGCAAACAGCAGACATTGATGAATGCCATAAATTATTGTTCCCGCTGTCGGATCACCTGCTTCTACTCACTCAGAATATACGCAGTGTTGGTTGCAATATGCCAGGGCTGGAAGTCTTACTTGCGAGGTTGAAAGTCAAATGTGATATTATCATATTGTCAGAATGTTGGCTTCCTCACACCTCTGTAATTCCAAACCTTGCAGGATACTGTCAGGTGGGAACTAAAATAAATCCTAAGCAGAATGACGGCGTCATAGTCTACTATGATCAAAATCTTAGCCTTATCATAGATGAACCAGACATGCAGGAATGTAACTGTTTGGTAGCCAAAATTGATAAACGTATAGCCATTATCTCCCTATATCGTTCCCCATCGTATAAAAGTATCGATGCATTTCTATCATCATTAGATAAACTTCTACAAACGCTAACAGAATTTGAACATATAATTATAATGGGGGACATTAATATAGATATAACTCCTGATAAAATTAATATAAACGGTGAACGCTACCTAACACTTGTAGCTACCCATGGCTTGTTACCTGCCCACACTTTAGTTACTCGAAGTAAAAGTAACACTTGTTTGGATCATGCGCTTATAAAATCAACTAGCCCTGTTTCTACAATAGTACCGCATACAACATTAACAGACCACTATCCAGTCATAATGAAAATGAGTTTAAAAAAAAATACGTAAAAGTTTGCAGTCAAATAAATTACAAAAATCAATGACATAGGCTTAGAACAAGACCTTAAAAATATAGATTTTAGCCAAATTAATAATATAAACGATCCCAATTTATCCATGAACTTTCTTACACAAAGTTTACAAACAGCTATTATTAATAACACAAAGCAAATTTCTCTCTCTAGACGCCAAAAAATTATAAAACCATGGATTACACAAGGATTGCTGCGATGTATTAGAAACAGGGATAAGTTACATAAAAAAGCAAAACGATCACCAAACAATGACATAGCACAGATAACATATACACGTTACAGAAATTTCTGTAGTGTGATACTAAAAAAAGTAAAAAGGACATATGAAAAAAATCAACTCATAGCCGCAAAACATGATAACAAAAAAATGTGGAAAACAATTAAGACATAACACACACATCTAAAATAAATAGTCACCCTAAAGAACTGTTGAAGCTCTCAAGGTTTCCAGAGATGCCACTAAATAAAGTAAACAAATATTTTGCAAATGTAGGAAGCTCACTAGCTAATAAAATATACCAAAAAAAAGTAAATACACCTAACCACAACATAAGGGATAAAAGTACTAAATATAAAACTACCAACTCGTTTGTACTCCTTGATACCTCGGAAGACGAAGTAGAACGGTTAATCCTTAATATGAAAATAGATTGTGCCAGTGGTTGGGATAACATTAGCTCTAAGTTTCTCAAAATCTACAAAAATATAATAGTACCACCGCTTACAAAATTTTTTAACGTTTGCTTGCAGACTGGAGTGTTTCCTGACTGTTTAAAAAAAGCAGAAATATGCCCCATTCATAAGAATGGTGACAGAAATCGTGTCGAAAACTATCGGCCAATTAGCATCCTACCATCATTATCGAAAGTATTGGAACGGATAATAAACGCTAGATTAATGGGCTATTTGGAAAAAAAAATGATTTACTTTCTAAAAACCAATACGGATTTCGGCAAGGAAAATCTACGGATCAAGCAGTAAATAAACTTGTAAATTACCTTTCATCTAAAATAGATGGTAAAAAGAAATGTCTTACTATCTTCTTAGACCTGGCAAAAGCGTTTGACACGATTTCTGTTTCCATCTTACTTGAAAAACTAGAAGGGCTCGGAATAAGAGGAAATCAACTAAAACTTATCAAAAGTTATCTTTCTGGGCGAACTCAATCAGTGCGAGTCGGTGGCTTCAAAAGTGATGACCTTACAGTCACTCATGGAGTGCCACAGGGCAGCATACTGGGACCTACTTTGTTCCTCGTTTATATAAACGATCTCACTAGTCTAAACTTATCCCAGGGCGAAATAATATCTTTCGCAGATGATACTGCTCTATTATTCTCTGCCGATACATGGGATGAAGTCCTAGATGCTGCTCAGTTGGGCTTTAATACTGTAGGAATGTGGCTTCAGAACCATATTCTTACGCTGAACGTCGATAAAACCAAATATGTTTGTTTTGGCAACACAAATTTGCATTGTTCTAATACTTCCAAAAGGATTATATCACATGATTGTCAATCAAAAGTAAATTGCACCTGCCCATCACTGGAGCGTGTCCATTCAATTAAATATCTTGGAGTCACTATAGATAGTAAGCTTAGTTTTAAAGACCACATAAAGTTACTGTGTGGTCGATTGAGAAAATTTATTTATATTTTTAAACACCTGAGACACGTTTCCGATGCTGAATTGCTGAGACAAATATACCTTGCATTGTGTCAATCGCTTATAACGTACTGTATATCATCATGGGGAGGAGCGCCGAAGACAATACTGAAGCCTGCGGAGGTCGCCCAGCGAGCAATTTTGAAGGTTATGCACTTTAAACCTTTTTACTTTCCCACTTCTACTTTGTACCAGATTTGTAGGGCTTTAACAGTTAGACAACTATTTCTCTTAAATATTACACTCCTACAGCATAGTAAGCAAACTTATGATCCGCTAATCTTGCAAAGACGTAGGAAGGACTTAGTTTGCCAAAGAGACACGCTCTTTCAAACAAAGTTTAGTAAACGCTTCATTCCCTTCCATGGACCTGTCATAATAACAAATTGAATAAAAATATTAACATCTACCCACTACCAAAAGTTCAATGTAAGAAAAAAGTTAGTGACTACCTACAACAACTTACCTATGATGAGACTGAACTCCTGATACACATACCACGGTGATTTGAATGTGTTACTGTCATGTCATGATTTTATTTCAGTTTATTCCAAATGTTTCACACTAAAATATATACAGATAAATTCACAAATACCTAACTCTCAGTACACTTCACTCAGATACTGATACCCTCACACTCACGTACACACACTCACACACGCACACACACACACACACACACACCCACTCATAGACACTTGCTCATTTACAGATTTCTCTTTTAGCATTGTTATAATCATATAAAAATATTACCACCAGTCCTTTGTGTTTGTTAGCATTATTTTAAAAATATTCGGGGGAATGGCACTGTTAACCGAAATACAGGCATTACCTAGTTCGGTTACAGAAGCTAAATCCATTTATTTGTATATAACTACTGCTAAACTATTTTTGTAACATAGAATTAAGTTTTTTGGGAAAAAATAAATTTATTATTATTATTATTGTTTGCATTGATTTTGATAGATAACAAGGTGTTTTAGTCGCGTAATAATCATGGAAGAATAAAAAAAGCCATTTTATAGATATTGCATGGTACCAATATGTCCTAACATTATAAAAAGTACACCAGATAAATTCACCATTCCTGTCAATTTCGTGCCCTATGACGTCACGTTTCATACGACCAATGGTGAGGCGTTTTACAAATTTGAATTTCGCTCGTAAATTTTTCACTTTTTGATTTATGTTTTGAATAATTAAATGCATATTAAATTAGAAAATAACGAATTGAGTGTAATACTACGAACTTAAAAGCTTAGGAAAAAAAAATCAGGCCATTTTATTTTTTATGCATATTCCCTATAGCAGAATATTCAACTGATTCATCACTGTCGTAACAATAAAATAATTTTTGTGAGCGTCTGTCTGTACCTTTTTTTTTTTTTTTTTTGTTATCGAGGGGAAACCTTCAAAAGGCGCCCGGACTTTGGGGATAAGTCCGGGGAGTGTGGGATTTTTACCTCACTAAAACCACCCCGGTGATCACCATCAGCACTGTCTGTACCTATGTCTGTCAAGGCCCTATACCACAACACCACAAGACCTGTACCTACAGAGTCCAAATTAAAAGTATACCTACTGGGTGTAAGGGACAGCCCTCCACAGTAGACGAATCTGAACATCTTCCCACAAATTTTTTTTTCAGGAAACGAAAAAAAAATCGACCTCTGCATACAAATTGTCCGATAAAATTTATAATTATTTTGTATGGTGAGGCTGAAATTTTTTTTCGTTTCCTGGAAAAAACATTTTATTGCCCTTAGCGTTTGAATCCCCAACCGGTCCTATGAGACCGCGCTGTTATTGTTATACTATTGTGTCTCGTTTCGCGGGTATCTGAGTAATTAAACTTAATGGAGGACTGTCCCTTACACCCAGTATACTAAGTAAGGTCGGCAGTTTCCTAAAGCTGTGCGAAAATCAAACTTATAAGATAAGGAAAAAAAGAAACGGCACATTTTGACACTCTCAAGGGAATAAAAATACATAGGTTCCGTCTCGTTGACGACTAGAATCCTAAAATTTAACACAAAACAATGAGGCCTTGTTTTGTGCTAAATGTGACACAAATATATGTAGAAATATGAAAACCGAAGTAACCTACCTTACAAGAAAAAAAATTACGATTCGGAAAAATCTTCATGAATCGATTCGGGAATTGAACTATTATTATCATAAGTACAAAAGTTGGTACGGAAACCTCAGTGCGCGAGTCCGACTCGCACTTGTTTTGTCAGAAACTGGCATTTTATGACTCTGAATACGATTATGGAGAGGATGTCAGAAAGTGTTTGTCAATGCGTGTATCGTATGTGTCAGTCGGTGATCCTCGTGGCCTTCACGGCCTTCAGCGCGCCCGACCCCGGCGCCGCGCCGCGCCACGTGCCGCCGCTGCGCTTCGAGGGACAGCTGCAGGACATCCTGCTGGAGGCCTGTCTGCGGCACAAGGACCACCGGTGAGTGTAGCCGCGCCGCGCCACGTGCCGCCGCTGCGCTTCGAGGGACAGCTGCAGGACATCCTGCTGGAGGCCTGTCTGCGGCACAAGGACCACCGGTGAGTGTAGCCGCGCCGCGCCACGTGCCGCCGCTGCGCTTCGAGGGACAGCTGCAGGACATCCTGCTGGAGGCCTGTCTGCGGCACAAGGACCACCGGTGAGTGTAGCCGCGCCGCGCCACGTGCCGCCGCTGCGCTTCGAGGGACAGCTGCAGGACATCCTGCTGGAGGCCTGTCTGCGGCACAAGGACCACCGGTGAGTGTAGCCGCGCCGCGCCACGTGCCGCCGCTGCGCTTCGAGGGACAGCTGCAGGACATCCTGCTGGAGGCCTGTCTGCGGCACAAGGACCACCGGTGAGTGTAGCCGCGCCGCGCCACGTGCCGCCGCTGCGCTTCGAGGGACAGCTGCAGGACATCCTGCTGGAGGCCTGTCTGCGGCACAAGGACCACCGGTGAGTGTAGCCGCGCCGCGCCACGTGCCGCCGCTGCGCTTCGAGGGACAGCTGCAGGACATCCTGCTGGAGGCCTGTCTGCGGCACAAGGACCACCGGTGAGTGTAGCCGCGCCGCGCCACGTGCCGCCGCTGCGCTTCGAGGGACAGCTGCAGGACATCCTGCTGGAGGCCTGTCTGCGGCACAAGGACCACCGGTGAGTGTAGCCGCGCCGCGCCACGTGCCGCCGCTGCGCTTCGAGGGACAGCTGCAGGACATCCTGCTGGAGGCCTGTCTGCGGCACAAGGACCACCGGTGAGTGTAGCCGCGCCGCGCCACGTGCCGCCGCTGCGCTTCGAGGGACAGCTGCAGGACATCCTGCTGGAGGCCTGTCTGCGGCACAAGGACCACCGGTGAGTGCACCCGCCGGCCCGTGAGCCGACTGGCCTTCACGCCCTATTGCTTTTGAGAAGGTGGAACGACGATATAATAGCGGATGCAGCCCAAAGTGGAAAAGCAAAACCTATGATCGGGAACTTCTAAGGTATAAAATTATCGTGTTTATTTTAGGCAGAAAATCATCCAATGACTTTTCCCCCATTGAATTGGGAGGACGATGAGCTATCCAGTGCTCGTCGTCCGCAAGCCAACGCTTTCTGTGCTGTAAAATCGGGGTCCAGGCGACTGGGGCGTGAGGAAGTCTGTTCTATCACACATGCAGCCGCTCGTTCGCTAGCATTACTGCTACGCAGAAGTAGGCGACCGCCTGCCATTTCGTCTCGCTCAACATGATCGTGTGTGGTCTGCAGTACGGACGGGCGCGCGCTGCAGCCGCCCGACGCCTTCACGCGCCACCCGCGCGTCATCTCCGGCCTGCAGCAGTACGAGTGCAGCGTGCGCCGCAACGTGCCGCTGGCGCAGTCCGGCGTGTTCGCGGGCACGCACGTGGACGGGCCGCACACCGTGCTGGACTTCCGCGCGCTGCTGCCCGGCTCCGTGGTGGCCGTGCGCGTGGCCCCGCGCGCCGAGCACCGCGCCGCGCTGGCCACGCTGCAGCGCACCGTGGACGCGCTGCACGCGCGCGCGCCCGACGCGCTGGGCCTGGCGCCCGCGCTGGCCGAGCTGGACCTGGCCGACTTCAACGCGCTGCTGTACCGCTGCGACGCCGAGGAGCGCGAGGCGGGCGGCGGCGGCGTGTACGACGTGCCGGGCTCGGGCGCGCTGGTGTACGCGGGGCTGCAGGGCGCGGCGTCGCTGCTGGCGGCCGTGGCGCCCGCCGACGACCTGGGCCACCCGCTGTGCGCCAACCTGCGCGCCGGCGACTGGCTGCTGGAGTACACGTGGCGCCGCCTGGAGCGCGAGCCGCGCCTGGCGCCCGTGGCCGCGCGCTACCGCGAGCTGCTGGCGCCGCTCACGCAGCTGCCGCGCTTCCTGGTGCCCGCGTACGCCGAGGCGCTGCTGCAGGGGCTGTTCCGCGAAGTGGCGCGCGCGGCACTGGCGCGCCTGGCGCCGTGGGTGCGCGGCGGCTCGTTCCCGCGCGCGCTGGCGCTGACGAGCGTGCAGCTGATGGCGGCACTGCCGTCGGCGCCGCTGCCGCCCTTCTCGCCCGCGCTGCCGGCGCGGCCCGCGCGCGCGCTCAGCATGTCGGCGGGGCTGCCGCACTTCGCGGTGGGCTACATGCGCTGCTGGGGCCGCGACACGTTCGTGGCGCTGCGCGGCCTGCTGCTGCTGACGGGGCGCTACCAGGTGAGGCGCGCTCGGCCGGTCCGCTCGGGCCGCTCGGGCGCTCGCTGACGCTGTACGCTTGCAGGACGCGCGCTTCCACATCCTGGGCTTCGCGGCGTGCCTGCGCCACGGGCTCATCCCCAACCTGCTGGACGGCGGGCGCAACGCTCGCTACAACTGCCGCGACGCCGTGTGGTGGTGGCTGCAGAGCGTGAAGCAGTACGTGACGGAGGCCCCCGGGGGCCCCGCGCTGCTGTCGGAGCCGGTGGCGCGCCTGTTCCCGAAGGATGACAGCGAGGCGGCGCTGCCGGGCGCGGCCGACCAGCCGCTGCATGACGTCATACAGGAGGCGCTCGACGTGCACTTCCAGGTATATTATCACTTTATATATAAATTGTGCATCACTACTATAAATTTTTGACTGACTTTTAGGGGGAAGCTTCAGGTTAGCTAGCGAAATTAAAATTTTCTTACGTTATTTGCAATTTGCAAGGCAGTGGTAGGTTGTATGAAGTTAAAAATACTTAAACGACTGTAAAACGTAACTAGTTACATAATTATAACCATAAAAATCATCAATACAAACCTCCAAGCTTCAAAAACGTTCCTACAATTTGAATTTTTAATTTCGCGGGCTACCTGAAGCATTCACCTTAAAAGAGGAGAGTGTCAATCGCTGTCATCCACACGCGTGCTCGCTGTGTCTGTCCGCAGGGCCTCGTGTTCCGCGAGCGCAATGCCGGGCGCGCCATCGACGCGCACATGTCGGACAAGGGCTTCAACGTGCAAATCGGCGTCGACCCCGAGACCGGCTTCCCGTTCGGCGGCAACGACGCCAACTGCGGCACGTGGATGGACAAGATGGGCTCCTCCGAGCCCGCCGGCAACCGCGGCCAGCCCGCCACGCCGCGTGACGGCAGTGCCGTGGAGCTGGTGGGGCTCGCCTACAGCGTGGTGAGCTGGCTGGCGCAGCAGCACCGCGCGCAGCGGTACCCCTACCCCGGCGTAGTACGGCGTCATCGCGACGGCAGCCTCACGTCGTGGACGTACGCGCAGTGGGCCGAGCGCATCCAGCAGCACTTCGAGCGCTGCTTCTGGGTGCCGCCCAAGCCGTCGGCCGCCGACCTGCGGCCCGACCTCGTGCACCGCCGCGCCATCTACAAGGACTCGCACGGCGCCTCGCGGCCCTGGGCCGACTACCAGCTGCGCTGCAACTTCCCCATCGCCATGGCCGTCGCGCCCGAGCTGTTCGAGCCCAAGCACGCGTGGCAGGCGCTCGACTCGCTGGAGCGCCACCTGCTGGGCCCGCTCGGCGTCAAGACGCTGGACCCCGCCGACTGGGCCTACCGCGGCGACTACGACAACTCCAACAACGGCGACGACCCCAGCGTGGCGCACGGCTTCAACTACCACCAGGGGCCCGAGTGGCTGTGGCCGCTCGGCTTCTACCTGCGCGCGCGCCTCGCCTTCGCGCACGACTGCGGCCGCCACGCGCGCACCGTGGCCGCCGCCTACGCCACGCTCGCGCCGCTGCTGGCCGAGATCCGCACGTCGCCCTGGCGCGGCCTGCCCGAGCTCAGCAACGCGGGCGGCGCCTACTGCGCCGACTCGTGCCGCACGCAGGCGTGGAGCTCGGCCGTGGTGCTGGAGGCGCTGCACGACCTCGCAGTCGCGCGCCGCGCCCGCCCGCTGGCCGCCGACTGACGCGCGCGCCGCCTGCGCCACGCGCGCCCGGGCCCGGGGCCGCGCCGCCTCTACAGCGTGCCCTACGAGCCGCTGCGGCCCGCGCCGCGCCCGCTCGCGCGCCTGCGCCGCCTGCTGCGCCGCGCGCGCCCCGCGCCGCGCCTGCAGCGCTCCATCTACAACCTGCTGGGGCGCCGCGCCGGCGAGCTGGCCACCGTCGTGTACAGCGACCGCTACTTCCGCTACGGCCTGGCGCTGCAGGCGCGGCCCGCGCCCGCGCGCCGCCTCGTGGCCGACGAGCTGGGCGGCGGCGCGCCCACCGAGCGGCGCGGCCCGGCCGTGCGCGCGCACGTCATGCCGCTGTGGCGCGCGGCCGCGCAGGCGCCGCACGCCGGCGTGCTGCAGGGCGGCGCGCTCGTGCTGCCGCCGCCGCGCCGCTACGTGCCGCTGAGCCGCGCGCGCGTGCCTGCGCCGCGCCTGCTGCGCGTGCAGTCGTGCGCGCGCTTCGAGGAGAGCCCGGCGGAGCACGTGTGGGCGCCGCGGCGGCGCGCGCTGGACTACCGGCAGAGCGCGCGCGGCGTGAGCCCGCGCCTGGCGCTGGCGGGGCGTGGACGCCGCGCCGCGTCGCCGGCGCGGGCGCGCACGCCGAGCGTGGAGTCGGCGCCGCGGCCGCAGTTCGCGCTGGTGGAGTGCGGGTCTGGTCGCTCGTCGCTGTACGCCGCGGCGGCGCTGGCGAAGGCGTCGCCGCGCGCGAGCGTGAACCTGTCGCCGGCGGAGGCGGACGACAAGGCGCAGTCGATGGCGCTGGCGCGCAAGGTGTTGAACACGGAGCGCTACAACAACGGCGCGCAGGCGGTGCTGTACCGGCGCGGCTCGCGCGCGTCGCGCACGTCGCGCACGTCCCGCACGTCGCGCACGTCGCGCGGCTCGCGACGCCTGCGCGCTACGATCCGCGCGATGCTCGCGTTCAGCGGTCTGTTCTACGCGCTCTCGTTCCTCGCGTTCTACTTCCTGAGCCTGCCGTAGACGCGAGTCGAGGATGCTATTGTTATTTGCGTGCCATAATGTTAATGTTAGAAGTATCTGTAAGTCCGCCGACGGAACCGCACTGTGCCGATCGAGGCCTGTGTCCTGCCCGTACGTTGTGGCTATTGTTCTGTTATACAAAATTGTATTTTTAGAGTTTTTATGAAATGTTAATTCAATGAACCTATTTGTGATAATCTATGTAACACAATTTTGTTTTACTAACCATTAAGCCCCAATATAAAATCTATATATATTGAATGAGGTCGTTAGTAATAAGAAAATGTACTACCTCTAAGCATAAATATTGATATTACTAAATCGTAACTTATAATGCTAGTTTATTTTACAGCATGTAAGAATATTATGTACCTACATAGTAAATTATAATATAAAATAATATGTTTATAAAATATTGTCTGTTTTATTTCATTTTAAAATCGACAAATTCAGGAAAGAAGTTCACTGGACCCTATTGAGTGTCAACAAGTACAACTCGCGCTATTTCACATCCATAGGCAAAACCGCAAATTGACAAGATTATCAGAAACTCCGACGTCCATGACAAGCAACTGCAAATCCTTCTTCCTACACCCTACTGACTGACTCGATACACTAGAGTGACGCTGGTAACCCTGATGATGACGGACCGATAGCCCTTCTTAAGGCTCCCACACACAGACGCGTTATTATCGGTCGATAATATCGCATGCGGTATTGCGTTAACGTCCCGTGCTTCCATTGCGGCGTTATTATCGCAGCAGTGTGAAACTACATGACCATCCTAATACAAAATGTACTGAAAACAGATATCGCAGTAACGCCTTTAGCGTTCTATCTAAAATTCTGTACAACGAATGATTTACATTCGACGCAATCACAATCTACAAAAAGAAAACTGGTCAGCGGTTAGGTTACCCACAGTCTAGTCACACAGAAAGCATTTTATTCTATTGAGAAGCTGATAAATATTAAAGTAGGTACCCAAGGGCGTCGCCAGATTATGACAAAGGGGGGGGGGGGCAATGGGGCAATATTATGGATGATAAAAAATATGAACGAGAGCATGAAGCATTACACTTTGGAAGTCTTTGCCTCGATGACGATTTTTTTTTCAAGTTGGGAATCATCAAAATGACTTCTCCCGCTCTTAGGTGGAGCGGAAGGGTGTGTCAGACTCTTACTGACTAAACCCCACCCCGTTCCTTCGTTGCCTTCGATCTGGGAGGACACGCTCACCTTTCGGAATTTCCGTGTTCCCCAGAGGCTTCGACCCTACCCGGCCCCTACAGATTGTTGACATCTCTTTGAGGTGCGCGTAGAAAAGAACGCGCCTTTGACGACTGGGCTTGGTCCGGGTTATTACCGGACTGCCAGATGGAGAGCCTAGTGCTCGTCGTCCGCAAGCCCGCGCCTACGGTGGTCGGAAACTGGGATCGAGATCTCGGCGGCAGAGGCGTGAGGGCCGTTCCCTCGCGCGCTCGCGGTCGGCAGCCTTCTTCGCTAGCATTACTGCTTCGCAGAAGGAAGCGACCGCCCGCCACCCCTCCTCGCTCCAGCCCATGGCCTTTAACAGGGCCCGGCGCGAGAAGTCGCCACCGCCGATAGCCTCCACGGGGATACGGCAGTACTCCACCCAAATGGGGCACACCTCTACCCTGTGCTCCACCGTGTCGTCCGGGCGGTCCACAGAGTGGCGACACCTGGGCGTCATTTGCTCCTTAATCCAATGCAGGAACCTTCCGATTTACCGTGTCCGGTGAGGACCTGCGTCATACGAAATGAGAGGACGTCGTGACCTCTTTCCAACCACTCCTCAAAGAGGGGACTTACCACCGCAATAACGGCGTGCCCAGCACTGGGTTGCGACAGTCGCAGTCGCCATGCCACCCTGAGATTCCGCCGGAACTCTGTCCGCCATACCGCGTCTTTTCGCGGCAGCGGAGTTTCGCCCCGGCGTTGCATCTCCACGCGCAAATCGTGTCTGTGTGCAAGGACTGTTGCCTCCAGATCCCACGGTGGTAGGCCAGCAAGGAGGCTCGCCGCTTCATGGGAGATCGTGCCATGACGCTCTGGCAAGCGTTCTGTTTGAACGCCGGTCGCTTACCCAGCGACGGCGCCCAAACCGGCGCTTCGTAAAGGGCCATGGACCGAACGATCCCCGCGTAGAGCCTCCAGCACGGGGCGTCTGGACCCCCTAGGTTGGGCAGGAGCAGTAGAGCAGCCCCAATCCTGTCCAGTTTGGGTGCCAAACGTCGGAAATGCTCCTCGAAATTCCACCGGCTGTCGAGGATGAGTCCCAGGTCCTTCATCGTCGACCCGACGCCGATGTGGACCCCTCTACCGTTATTTGGGAACCCGGTGATGGCGCGGTCCGAGGGCCATGAAAGCACATCGCCTCGAACTTGTGCAATGCCACCTTGAGTCCCAATTGCTGGATCCTGTCTACGACTGTCGCAACCTCGCGTGTCTCTCAACCCAGGGAGGTCGCCGCGCAGCACGTAGTCGTATCC
Source organism: Mythimna separata (assembly GCA_030763345.1). Classification (NCBI taxonomy): domain Eukaryota; kingdom Metazoa; phylum Arthropoda; class Insecta; order Lepidoptera; family Noctuidae; genus Mythimna; species Mythimna separata. The sequence continues at coordinate 26,716,435 of CM061171.1, forward strand.
GATGTTGCACAGGGGCGGTCCTAGTACCGATCCCTGCGGAACACCGCACGACATCTCTTGCCGTCTCCACTCTCCCTGGTGACCGGGGTAGATGATGAACCTATCCGACAGATAGGCCTCGATCACGCGACGTATCGACTCATGGTGCCGAAGTGCCACCTCGATGCTACTCCAGGGACTTCAAGGGAGGTGATAATTGAATCTCAGTCCATACTTACTGAATACTGAAAGAAATGAGAAATAGAAATGAATGAATGAATGAGTGATAGATCTTTAGTAATACCTACCCTTATTACTAAAGATCTCTTCCAGTATTCTGAAGGGCTTTCTGCTGAATGATTATTTCTATGACGTTTCCAGTATTCTGAAGGGCTTTCTGCTGAATGATTATTTCTATGACGTTGTTAGCCCTAATACGCGGCATTGATGTAATGTTCAACTCCAGTCCGACTTTCTCCACAACAGCAGTAGCTTCCTTTATAGTTTATTGCAGTGTATAATAAGCAGCATAAGTATAATTTTTGCATTTATTAATAGTTAAGGAAGTCAACTGCTTGCACTTGGGTCGCTTAGCGGCTAGCTACAATTTGATCTCTAGGGGGGGGCAGCTGCCCCCCCCTGCCCCCCCCTTGGCGACGCCCTTGTAGGTACCTAAGTATCATGCTTAGAGCATTTTACCTATGGAGATGGCAAGGAACGAATTTCTGAACAAATTATTCTGCCACTTTTGGGGGGGGGGGGGCGAGGTTTATGTGTAATCTGACAGTTACACACAAACGCATGCTTCCTATTGCAATAAACGCACACTATAAAATAAACTCCATGCCCCTGTACTGCGTGTAAACTACCTACGTACCTACCACGATATTTTTCTGTCGTAATGGTACTGTTAGGTTTTCCGATATTAGTACATCAATATTCACGTTATCACAAATACATAGACCGCATAGAAAACCATCCAAAGACGTTTTATTAAATATCTCTGCTTCCATCAAAAGATTCCATATCACTCGACTGATTATTTCGGACTCTGTAAGAAATATCATCTGTTACCACTAGTGGATCGACGTAGAATTGCAGATTGTTTATTCTTGCTGAAAATCCTCAATAACAATATTGATAGCCCTGAACTTTTGTCCAAATTTTATTTTAATGTGCCGAACAAAACATTTCGTTTTAATCCACCCTTACGTGTTCCTCACACGTCTTCAAATTATAGGAGGAACAGTTATATCGTGCGTGCAAGCAGTAATTTCAATGACATATGCAGGGAGTATGATTTAGATCCATTCACAATTAGTGTGAACTCAGCCAGAATAAATTTTTCAAGTAGCATTAGGATTAATAGTAGTATTGAATTTATGATGATGATGTATTGCATTTATGAATGATCTCGCTTAAATAAAATGCGAAGCTGTGTATTTTTGTGCTCACACCACTACCATATTTTAAGGCCTATACGTGAGGACTTGTAATTGGCTTCCTAATGTTTATGGTTTCTTTTTTTCTGGTTTTATTAGCTGTAAGTCTTCCATGCACTAAATAAATAAATAAATAAATATTAAGTTGTAGTTACTCAGATACCCGCGAAACGAGACACAATAGTAAGACAAAAACAGCGCGGTCTCATAGGACCGGTTGGGGATTCAAACGTCGATAATACTGGCACATTTTATTTGTTAAAATGCTAACACTAATTTAAAAAACCGGCCAAGTGCGAGTCGGGCTCGCGCACAAAGGGTTCCGTAGCAGCAAATATAATAACTTAACCAAAATTACAGTTAAATCAACCTATCTCAAAAACTATAAGAGATACTTTGATGAAACCAAAAATCGTTGAAAGAGTTAATTAGCATGCATCACCTCTATTTTTTTTAGAATTTTATACCCCGTAGTTATAAAAATAGAGGGGGGGGGACATACTTTTTACGACTTTGAGAGCTGATATCTCAAAAACCGTTCACTTTAAGAAAAATGTTTTTTAGAAAACTTTATATCATTTTAAAAGACCTTTCCATTGATACCCCACACGGGTATGTACATCGAAAAAAAAATTTTCATCCCTCAGTTACATGTATGGGGGGCCCCACCCCCAATTCTTTTTTTTACTATTTAGTGTCATAATTTTGTAGCGGTTCATACAACACATATTCCCATCAAATTTCATCACTGTAGTACTTATAGTTTCCGAGTAAATCGGCTGTGACAGACGGACAGACGGACAGACGGACAGACGGACATGACGAAACTATAAGGGTTCCGTTTTTGCCATTTTGGCTACGGAACCCTAAAAAACAACGGTCATAAACAAATGACGGACGCTCGAATACGAACGCGTGGAGTTGTATTTCAAGAAGAAATATACAGATACTTAACCTTCAGATATTTCATGTGAGTTTTATTATATCATTTCTAATAACTCAGTTTGTTTCGACAATGTACCTAAATAAAACTATATTGGATAAGGAACATCATGGTTTCACAGATTTGTAGTAACAGATCGTTTTTTACAGATGGAAACTGCACAATTAATCATTTTTGGAGAGAACTTTTTTACGACACAATGCGATACACAATGTCGGCGATCGCGCATTTTATAGTTTTATTTAACGTATATGGCCATATGGCCAATGTACTTTATGAAATTCTATTATTATTTTAAAGAAATGAAGTCTGTTTACTAACGGCCAATTTCTTCAAAAAAGCTAAAACTAAAGTAATAACTTTTCCTTGAACATTACTGTTGTCAATAGCAACTGTCGTCTTGTAAATGTTTTCATCCAAGTGAAAACATTTACAAGACGACAGTTGCTATTGATGTTATCCACTTTATGACGTTACTTTGGTTATTATCCACTTTATGACGTTACTTTGGCTGTTACTTTGGTTGTTACGTTTGGTGAAGAAACTGGCAGTAAGATGATGACATTTGAATAAATTCTCCTGAACTTAGGGAAAATGCTAAAATTGCATTGGCAACAATTGAAAACAAACTTTTTCGTACCGCCGCGGACGTGCGGTGTCGCCTGTCGGTTGACGGTTAGCGCGCGATTGTTAATTTCGGTTTCTTGCTTGTTTGTGTTCTATTTATTGACGTTTCTATGTGCTTTCTAGTTGAGCCTCTGCATCTAGATACGACCGTACCTATAGATTTTGTGCGTGTACCTACCTATTGATTAAAAATTAAGTATCGAATCAGATTTCTGACCCTTTTGGTGCAAAGTTAGTAGGTAACTTTTTTGTTCGGATATTGATATTTACCTACCACAATAAAGTGTTGTGTCCCCGGATGTATGAATAGCTTAGGTAAGTGTTTCAATTATTGTTTATCGCTTTTTGCGGGCGGATAGACTAATATGTAAGTAGGTAGGTACCTACTTACATATTAATATGTAAGTAGGTACTGCTTCAAGCAGTATGGGCGGAGATCACTACCCGTAAATCTCATTGATTTAAATAATTACAGCTAGGTACGGTAGGTCGGTACTTGATTATTTTATATATCACTGTGATTTTACTTGTATTCGTGGGTAAGTAAGTTTTCTTTATGTTTTATTTGGCAGCCTGGGCCGCGTCAGATTTTTACTGAATAAAACCACAAGGAGAGAGAAGACTGAAATTCTGATCTTATTAAATTATTAAAACTTCATGCTACACAAAAGTAATAAAGTGGAATAATGCCTTACTTGTAGAGAGTACTCTGTACAAGTCCACCAAGGGTGGTGGAGATTAATTTTTATAAGTCTATGATAGGAAGGAACATGGTAGGTGCATAAAAAAAGTTTACCGGTAAAATGTGGCAACTTTACCGAACCCTTGGTAATATTACCATACTATAGGTATTCGGTATAAACTCATTTATCTCAAAAATCTGCCTACTAGAAATCTATTTTGTAATAGTAGTATTTTTTAGACATTAAAAGGCAACATTTATCATATTTTGCGTACAGGCAAAATTGCTGTTATGTCAGTAATAACTGTTTCAGTGTACTGTGTGAAAACATGCTAGGAGTGAATTGTTGCAAAATTGTGCTCACAGAGCCCTAACTATTTGTCACAGGTAAGTGAAATTTTAATATAGTATGTGTATTACAGTTGGGATTACTATTATAATGTCAGCAATTGCATTTTCTTTAATTTATTGAAAAAAACTGCTTTGGTAATGTTGGTTGAAGTTAGGTAAAGTTACCACTAACTGCTTTGTGGCAACTTTACCGGCAGCTAGGGTTGGCACTAAATCAAGCATGAGTATTTCTTGTTTGTATGTAACTATTTTCAAATACCTAAATGTCACAGCATAATAGTGAATATCCTAGATGATAAGTTATATTGGGTTTGCGCGCATGTGAGCTTTAGTTTTATTTAATACCTTTTGCTTCAGAGACAAAATGGCCCCATAAAACGAAACCGTAGAAAAGTCGGACTTGTGCTGTTTTTTACCTTTAGATTAATTAAATTTTATAAAATATATATTTCATAGAAACACTTTCTGTTTTTTGACAACCCTGAGCGTTACAAATTATTTGTATGTAGATTACAATGAACCCCAAGGCAACTTTACCTACTCCCAAGGCAACTTTACCTACTGCCTGTGTTGCCGTTATCTTTACTGATTTCCTCATATTCTTTTCATTTTTAGAAATAGTAATCGTAATTTAGGACACCTTTACCTCAACTATCCTTTAATACGCAATACATGATGAATATGGTGTGTAGGTAATGTTGCCAAAAATTTGTCATGTTTACCCATGTTGTTAATTCTTTTCTACAGGTTCAAATAAGTGTTTTTATAGAATGACGATTAGGATAAAGTGAGCCAAATGTATTATAATTATCAACAAATAGTTTCAGTTTCTATGCGTCTTATGGTAAAAAAAATAATTCGTTTTTTGTCATGAAATATGGTCAAGTTGCCACGATTTACGGATTTACTAAGAAAATAAGGATACAAAACACCTAAGAGGACCCACTGACCATACTAGGTACCTATTTAAAGAAACAAAAGGGGTAGCCTTAGGGGAAGACATTCATGTAAGTATATTCAATACAGGTATCATTTAAGCTATCGCAGATTTAATTAGTTTTGTGTTTCTTAAATAATAAGGTTTGCCCGCAAAATAGTAGATTTGTCACCAAAATGTAGTCACCAAACGATGTAAAATCAATTCCACAATTTAAGGCTCCCCCACACAGGTGCGTTATTATCGGTCGATAATATCGCATGCGGTATTGCGTTAATGCGTCCCGATTCCTTGCACACAGCTGCGTTTTTATCGTCCGATATTTCTTACGAGAAAGTTGCGTTATTATCGCAGATGTGTGTACGGTCGTTTGCGTTCTGATAAATAACATTCTAGAACGCATATCGGAATATCGCAGGACGGAGAAACGCAACGTCCCACTTCCATTGCAGCGTTATTATCGCAGCAGTGTGTAACTATACGACCGTCCTAATACAAAATGTACTGCAAACAGATATCGCAGTAACGCATGCGATATTATCGACCGATAATAACGCGCCTGTGTGGGGGAGCCTTTAATCACCTAAAATCATGCAGTATATCTGCATGATTTGGGTCTGGGTCTAGTACCAAATAATTGTTTTTGTATATTATAATAGGTTTGTGCTAATAAGCAAACTAATTGAAAGAGATCACCAATAAACCATATATTATGTTACCTACTAGAAAATTTCATAAAGTACCAAAAAAAAAAATTAGGGTTGTCGTCATCATCGTTTCAACCAAAAGAGTATACTACTTAACTGTACATAGGTACGCCTCCCCAAGGATCTTAATTTCATGAACCAACAAAAAAAATAAAAGCTAATAACATTTTTTAACAGCAATAACAACTGCAAATTGCATTTATATTTTTAAAACCTTTATTTTTGCACGAGTTTTCAAGTGCCAAAATTCGCAGAACCTACTTCAGACTCGCCAACTTATAACGGCCGTACTGTATGTATTATGATTTATGAGTTGACACATTACCCACAATATTGATGTAAATGTTGGTGCAACCATTGATGACTAATAAATGATTGATCAATGCAATGCATTTATTTAAAATTCCCATAATCTATACATATAATAAAACTGTAGAAAAGTGGCTTTTGTTCATCAAATAAAAATCCAAAAAATATTGCTAGGGTGTTAAAAAACAACCAATAGAACCCATTTCTAGCATTTTTCGAATTTTTGTCTGTTTGTCTGTTTATTTGTTCGGGCATCACGTAAAATGTACGAAAGCAATGTGGATAACTTTTAAACACAAGGCTTGAGCGTAACTTGAAGTAACATTTAGTTTTTGTTTTATTGCAATCGGTTCAGTCTAACAAAAG
>CM061171.1:26725277-26741077 GCA_030763345.1 Mythimna separata
GCTCAACCGCAAACACCGGACAATCGACCAGCAGATGGGGTATTGATTCGTCCGCCCCGGGGTCACAGATGCACGATGGGCTCTCCTTACACTTGAATCGGTTCAAGTATTCAGAGAACCCACCGTGCCCCGTCAAGATTTGCGTGAGTGTTTTGTTAGTCCCTATCTTGGCAATCATTCTGTATGCCGCCACTGCATCCGGGAAGAACATCCTGGTTACTGAGGCCGTCCGACCCGTGGTGTACCTCTGATTCCATTCATCGAGCGTCTGCACACGAATGTGTCGCTTGATGAACGAGATCGGGCACAAGTCGTAGTCGGGCTTCCTCTTGCTATCCATGGCGGCTTCCTTTGCCAGCTGATCCGCCCTCTCGTTGCCCTCAAACCCTGCGTGCGCCTTAATCCAGAACAAGTGGACTAACTTGTTCTGGTGGGATATGGCTGTTAGGTTATCCCTGGCTTCGACCGCTAGGGGGTGAAGGCAGCTGTGGTTTTTCACTGTCTGGAGAGCCGCCATGGAGTCGCTGTAGACCCCGAAGCTGGCCGCCGATTGCTTCCGGATCTCCTTAGTTGCTCGGCATATTGCCAAGAGCTCCGCCTGGTAAACCGTGCAGTAGTCTGGTAGCGCCAACCTGACAGTGCGCGACTCGGCGTCGCCCCTCCATATGGATAGGGCGGCACCGACGCGCCCCCCTATTTTACTCCCATCTGTAAAAATTCTTACTTCCAGGCTGGCGCTGGCCTCCACCTGATCACGGTCCACCAGGCTCGCGAACTCCAGATCAATACGTCGAGCAGGGTGTAGAGTCTCCAGTGCGGATGCCATCCGTTCCACCTCCCTATCCCTCAGCACTGGCTGGGGGACTCCCTTCTTGGCTTCGTAGAGCGAAGCCACCTCGCGAACTCTGAGGTCCAGGGGGAGTATCCCAGCCAGCAGCATGGCGGAATTCAGGGAGACAGTACGGTAGGCTTTACACATTTTCTGTGCAATACCGCGTTGCACGGCGGCCAACTGCTTGGCCACTCCCAGTTTGCTCGCCGCCGGTGCCCATACACTGGCGGCATACAAGATGATCGGCTCGACTACCGCTATATATATTGTCTTGATGACCTCCGGGTTCAATCCCCAACTCACCTTTGCCGCCCTACTAAGCTGTTTGTGTACAGCTATGGCCTTCCGGCAGACGTTGGAAACGTGGGTGTTAAATGTCAGCTTGTCGTCGATGGTGACCCCCAGCAGCTTGATCTCCCTGGCAGTCGCTATGTCTACCCCTCCCATGCTCAGGCGTGGTGTGTCGTATTTAAGTTTCTTGGTAATTGTCATTGCGCTGGTTTTCTGCGGTGCGAACTTGAGCTTATTTCGAGCACCCCACGCCCGAACATGGTCGAGGGCGGCATTGGCTCTTGCCTCAATCTCGACTGCGGTTTCACCATCGAAGACAAGCACGACGTCGTCCGCAAACGCCTGCACGTGGTATCCCATTTCTTCCAACCTCTTCAGGAGCGGGTCCAGGAGTAAGTTCCAGAAAATGGGGCCCCCTATCGAGCCCTGCACACATCCCTTACTTGTGGTCTTGGTGAATTCCTCACCGGCATACCGGACCCTGACTTTTCTATCGCTTAGATAACTGTCTATGACCCTTCTCAGGTTCGCCGGACACTCTTCCTCAGCCAGTCGGATCCTGATTGCCGGCCACCAGGCGCTATCGAAGGCTCCCTCTATGTCCAATGATACTAAAGAGACAATCCTTTTTTGTTTTAGTTTGCTGCGGATGTGCTGCATTAAGACATAGAGGGAGTCCTCGGTACTCCTCTGTGGCATAAATCCGTACTGGCGAGTACTCATCCTCGGCAGGATATAGAACCTGAGTCGGGCCACCAGCATCTTTTCATAGATTTTGCCCAGTATAGGCAGAAGGCCTATCGGTCTATAAGCTTTTGGCATCGAGTAGTCGCTTTTTCTCGGTTTTTTCAACACCACCACCGTGGCTTCCTTCCATTCCAGTGGAAAATGGCCGTGCGCCAGGCATTGGTTCAGCAGGGCAAGGAAGGTTTCCGGTTCACAGCCGATGGCTTGGCTGCAAATGTCAGCGGTGAGGCCATCACTTCCCGGGGCCTTCTTGGGATTAAATGATGCCGTTGCGTCCCTCAACTCGGCCAATGTAAAGGGTGGGTCGTCGTTACTGCTCTGGTTATCGATGATTATTTTTCCGGCCTCTATCCTAACTCGACGATGATAATCATCATCTGAGTTAGGTAGGTCCTCCGGGTAAAATGTCTCCGTGATCCACTTTACGGAGCTCTTTGCGTCCATCGCCTTCCCGTCCTTCACCATTGGCACATCCTCTTCTCTACGCGTGGTCCTCCCTATAACTCGGTATATACCCTCCCAAACCCCTTCTCTATCCTGCTTGCAACAAAACTCTTTCCAGGATTCTGTTTGGGCTTTTGCTGCCTCTAATTCATATTCCCTTTTCAGTTCCAGGTACTCTCTGATGACCTTCGGTCTTCGGGCGGGTGCTGCACATCGGATTCTCCGCTTCCTCGTGGTGACTTCCTTCTTCAGCCTCCCAAGTTTCTCCGACCACCATGGTAGGGTAAGTGATTCCCTATTCCTCTTTGTTGGCATTGCAAGCTCGCATGCTTCTTTGATGGTTTCTGTTAGTTTTGATGTTATTACATCCAGCTCGGAGGTGTTTTTAGTCTTTTCGATTTCAGTTTTTTCAATTTTGTACTCCTTTGCCAATTGGCTCATCTTCTCACGAAATATTTGCCAATTGGCTTTTTTCGTGTTGTACATCCTGGTTGTCCTCTCGACTCTTATTCCCTTGGATTTTCTGAGCTGGATGCTGAAAGTTATCCCATTGTGGTCGGAACTTGTGAGGCCTTCGTCAACTTTCCAGTTGTCTACCAGTCCTAGGACGTCCTCTGTGCAGGCTGTAATGTCGACATGGCTACTATAGCGCTGCCCTCCTCTGATCGTATCGAAGGTCGGAATTTCCCCGGTGTTGAGAATATGAAGTCCCAGCTCACCGAGTGTTCCACACACATCCTCACCCCTGTCATCCACAACAGAGCTTCCCCACCACGTGCTTTTCGCGTTGACGTCGCCACCAACGATCAGCGGTTTCGTCCCATTTGCCGTCTCAATTTCCCTCAAATGTTCCAGGTATGGCCCTATCGGCCTATCCGGTTCGAAGTAGACAGAGACGAGTGTGATCTCCCAGGCGCTGGTTTGGATTCCCACCACGGTGATGTTGTTGGTAGTGAGTTTCGGGTACTGTATAACATTTAGGTCATTGTTGAAAACAGCAATTGCTGCTTTGACTGTCCCTTCTCCATCGCCAGCTGCCTGAAAAACCCTCACTCCCCTCTGTCCCCTCACCACTCCTGTGTTGCCAGTGTATGGTTCTTGGATAAGCGCCACAGATATTCCGCGCTTCGTCGCTTCAAGGAACATTTCGTTGGTGGCGAGTTTCTTTCTCTGTAGGTTGGCTTGTGCGAGTCTGTATGCGGTAATTTCTCCCTGGGTGCCCTCAGCAATATGCTATTGTAGCCCTCGCTAATTGGTCCCACTTCCGCCTTTGCGGGCAGCCAATGCTGAACGCGTTGTGGTCCACTTGTGTGCCGTTCGCTTTCTTGCAGTTCTTACATGCTGCTGGTATTCCCGTCATCCAATCTGGGCATTCATTCCTTAGGTGGGGACCCCCACAGTGGCCACACAGATCGATTGCCTGAGCGCAGTGTTTTTTACTGTGTCCGAATCCAAGACAACGCGTACACTGCATCAGCGGGGTCTGATCTTCGACCCTTATGCGTTGCAGATCGATGTACACGTGGCCCCTCCCCGTTGCTCTGCGCCAGACAACTGGTGACACTGTCAGCACTATGTGGCCAGTGTGCGGGTTCCTTGCCTTCCTTCTAAATTTGATTTCAACCTTGCCGGTCTCATCGTCGAGGCCCTGAAGAATGTCACGGTTCTGGTTCTTTAGGGCCCTAAGAACGTCCTCATCACTATTGATCAGTAGGACGTCCCTAAGGATCAACATCGGGTTCCTGTTCTTCATTTCCTCCACGGTGAGGCCGGCTTCGTTCGCTCTCAATCTTTCTTTCAACTTTTCCCTTTCTTCCCTCGTCTCGAAGCCCATAATCACCTTGCTATTCTTCGCCTTTCTTACCTTTCCCACTTTTATCCATCCTTCTTTCGCATCTACTACTTTTCTTACCTTCTCATACACTTCATCTCCTGAATCCTCCTCATTGCTGGAAGTGACTACGACCGAGTGCAGGGTTCGCTTTTCCAGCGTAACACTACCCCCAGCCGCGGCCACTCCCGCATATGTGGGGGGCTCTACATTCATCAATCTTTCATTCTGGGTGTCTAATGCAACCTTGAGCTCCTCCATTTGCCTGTTGCTTTGCAGCAGCATTTTGGAGTGCTCAGCTAATCTTTCCATGAGCTGGCTTGTCTCTCGATTGGTATCTCGTACCGTCGAGGCTCCATTTTCCTTCTCTATCTTTCCTGTCTCTGTCTCTCTCTTATCTTTCATACCTTCTCGCTTTCTCACTTCGGCTTCGCTTTCCCTTACCAACTGGTAAAGGCGCTCCGAGGCTTCCACTACTGCCGTTTTAATTTCCTTCTTCAGGTTTCTCGAGTCCTCCAGGTGTTTCCTTATCTTCGTAATGCAGACTGATGCCTCCTTTGTTCTGCTCACGTACGTGCTAACTGCGAGCGTGAGCGGGCGGTCCGTCGACACTCTGCGGGGTCCAGCTGTTGTCAGCAAACTTTGGGTTCTTGTCTCGGCCTCCGCAATTAGAGTTCGTGTCGGTTTGGAGGTTGGTGTTACTTGCCTGCCCACCGTTTTTGTCGGGCTGACCGTCATTGTCCTCATCGGGCTAATTGTTTTGTTATATACTGCACCAGTCACTGCGGATGAAAATGAGGAGCCTGCCTCCTCAGCTCCACTCTGCGGGCTTCTGTTCTGTGTGTTTGTTGGAGCTTTTTTGACTGGAGTACGGATCCCAGACATCATTTTGTCAGTTGTTGTGGACTGCCGATGTGATAGTTCTCGTCAATTATAATTGGCAGGGTATTGTAAAGATACCCTGGTCAACAAGACAATATGTGTAAAAGTGTAAAAAATAAAATAAAATAAAATTAAATGAATAATTATTAATCTAATTCTCTCTTTTGTTTTCAGATGGTGTTTGCGGCTCGACGGCAAAAGACGACGATGTGGCGTGAGTATGCGCAAACACAGATGTAGAGAAAGAGAAGAAAATACAGTATAATAACTAGAGTCTAGCTCGATGTTTGTCCAAAATATATAGCCTGGGGACCTCTACGACCCAGGTTGATCAGTTAAAACTAAATTTTTTTTTTGATGCCAACTTTTCTAAAACTCTATGTAGAGTCCGTCTGACCACCCGATTGGATAGAGCTCGCCAAACCCGTCCCAACGACCCCAAACTCGGGGCACCTAGCCCCAAGGGTTCCGGAGCAATCACGGCACAAAAATACTGGTTTTGACCCAAGATGGCCGCCAAATATGGTTATACCGCAATTACTCCGCAACTACTGGTCCGAATTTCCCCGCGCTCGGGCCCGCCCGCACGTACTCGACAAGACCCAGCCAGCCGAGGAGGTTTCAGGCTGAAAAATTTTCAGGCCCTGAAAGCTCCTGAAAGTCACTTGGGCGGGTAGAAAGCGGTCCGCCGATGTCACCAGTGAAAACCCGAGCCTTCCACGACCTCTAGTTTGGGAGTTATGTGGTCCTGAAATTTGATCTGACAGTTCGAGAACTGTCAAACTCCAATTTCAAACCGCCACAACTTCCCTTACAGTGGAGCTAGAAAACTCGAGTTTCGGGTTTTCCGGCTTGGCTCGCTCCCCTCCGTCGCGCAACGCGACTTTCAGCAGCCTGAAACTTTTCGGCGCCAATCCACCCAAAAACCGGTTTGCCGGACAGAGGAAGCCCCCCCGATCACCGCTGTGAAGTTCGCAACTCTCTACGACCACCGGTTCCGGAGATATGTCGGCTTGAAGTTAATCAAAATGGCCGCCGAGCTGTCAAAAGCCAACTTTAGATGGCTATATCTCCGCAACCGTCTGTCCCAGAGAGACGCGGTTTCGAACGCTGTGACCGGCTTGACCTCCGCTATCCGCCAAATATGGTTTCAGCGTGAAAAGATTTCAGGTCCTGAAATCTCCTGAAAATTCGTGTACACTGTTCCCGCCTAAATTCTGGAGAGGCCTGTACAAACCCGAAGTCGCTACGACCGATACTTCCGGAGATAAATAGAGTTTTGTGCGGCACCCGGAGAAACCAAAATGGCCGCCAGAAGCTATTTCAGCCGTTTCCGGTGCTATCGGGAGCGAATTTGGGCTCAATCTAGACCTGATACGTATTTTAGACACTCTCCTGTACTTAAATTTAATAAATATCTATTTATTATGGAATAATTAACAAAAAACACTAAAAATTATATAACTATGTAATGGTGGGGTTTAAAAATTTGGAAAAATTTGATAAAATTGTGAAAATTATTGATCTACTTGATGACAAACTAAAATTTTGAAATTCATGAAATCTACAATGAAAATTTTCTGAAAAACTCTAAAATTTATAAATTATGAATTTTCTAACAAAATAAATATGATAAAAATCTTAGCTAATGGTGGATGTCTTCGTCTGGTGAGCGCGCAGCAGGATCCGCCAGAAAAAGAAGGGGTCCTGCCTGAAGATTTTTCAGGAGAGTGCTTCGAAGTTGAAATACTTAACGGTCGATATCTCCGGTGTCTCGGGTGCTAAAATTATGTTGTTAACACTTTAGAGCCTGCCGAAAGGTGCTAGTCAATCTGCCAAAAAATCAGCCCTGTCTGAGGTCAGGTTCGACGAACTCGTGGTCCGATTTTGAGGTTAAGTTTTCACTTAACCTCTGTTATCTTCCGCGTGCGTGAGACGATTTCGGCCCGCGAAGTGTCAAAAGGAGCCTCTCGGTGTCCGGCACAATCTGCTTACAAAAAACTGGTACCCCGTCGATGTAATTTCGGAGTTATGTGGCTTCAAAGGTTTTCACGAGCACGTTTTTACCAGTTTTTGTAACACTGCTTTTTGCACCGACTTTTCCGGCACGTCACTTTTTCACCCACGGGTGCACTGCACAATTCCGCTTCTTTTGAGGTATCGCACGTGGTTGTAGCGCGAAAAAATACCAATTTTTCGAATTTTTTAGCGTGGAGTGGCTCTAAAAACGATCCGACCACCACGAGGGTTGCGGGGGAACTGGGTTAGGTTAGGTTAGGTTAGGTTAGGTTAGGTTAGGTTAGGTTAGGTTAGGTTAGGTTAGGTTAGGTTAGGTTAGGTTAGGTTAGGTTAGGTTTTTTTTTTTTTTTTTTTTTTTTTTTTTATATTCATATTCTACCGCAGACATGAAGGTTTGCGCCATTTGTTTACAGGTATTATATATTGTTTACATTAACTTTCGTTATTAAGGCAGTTTATCTTGCCCTCATCTTTTTTTTTTTTTTTTTTTGGACAATAGTTTCTTAAAAACTAAACTTAAACCTACGCGAGTCCACCTCAGACTCTTTTTTGTATCTTTTTTTTTTTTTTTTTTTTTTTTTTTTTATTATTATTATTATGTATATATATATAATTTTTTTTTTTTTTTTTTTTTTTCAGTTATGTACGTTTTTTTTTTTTTTTTTTTTGTTTTTGCTTTATTGTTACCTTATTTCTATGTTATTATGTTATCTCTATAGTTATTTTTATTGCTATATCTAATCTAAATACAAAATTACTTATATTTTAAATTAATTAGTGTGGTACACAAATTACACTATTAAGCCTATTTATTTTTTTTTTTTTTTTTTTTTTTTTTACACAATACAGTATGTGTTTATGGTATGTGGGTGAAAGTTGGGTAGGATTGGGTTGGGTTTCTCTGATTTCTCAACCGAGAGTCTTCACAATCTCCATCAGAGCTCCTATGACTGCGGTGTCTCGATGCTGCATGGCCGTCTTAAGATTATATTCGACGACCATTTTAGTCGGCGCATCCATCGCTTTCCGAACGAAGCGGCCCGTGGCATCGTCGGCGTCGTCGGTATAATACACACAGCTGACCGTGTGTCTCGACACTGCGACAACTGCGTGGGAGACGCTATCATGGATCTGGAGCCTCCTCGACTTGGTGTTAATTATGATGACGTTGTCGCAGGTCAACCCCTGAGCTGCGTGGATAGTGAGGATACGCGACCCATCGCCAGAACCATAGCCCTGGTCGGCAAGAGAGGCTCTCTCTTCCTGCGTATGGACCAAGAATAGGGTGTTCTGGGCGGTGAGTGGTATGCGCGCTCCCGTGAACCTTTCCACTTTCAGAGAGTGGACCCGCGACAACGATGTCTTGGAGGAGTATATACCGGAGTATACCTCACTCAGGGCAAGTGCTACATCCATTGGGTTCCGATGCGTACATAGTAACTCCTGGGTGATGCCAGCCACCAAGTTTGGGCGGGTGTACCGTAACTCAAATAGGTTCTCTCTGTCCAAAAATGGTAGCTGATTTACGTCTCCGATGAGAACGACCTCGCTCGCTCCAGACAACTTCACTGCCATAACTATGGCCCCAAAGTGGTTCATGAGGGCTTCGTCTACCGTAAGGCGACGACATTTCTCCTCTGGTTTGACCCCGTTGGCTAAAATTGAGGCCATAGTGCGCACCTTTGCCTTGACTCGGTCTCCTAGTCTGTGCGCCAGCTTCTCTTTGAGATCCTTGGCAGCTTCGGTTGTTGTGGTCACTACGATGTCGCTCTCCTCGTCAAAGTGGTTCACCATCCAGGTTGTCTTGCCACATCCTGGAACCCCGTTTATCCACCTGATACTGGGTACCGCCCAATGCACCTCCAGTGCCGGGGGATCAGAGGGTTCTGAAATGGATTGCGCCATCTCGAGGATCCCGTCGTCCAGCATAATTTTGGTACACTTGGCGGTAACCACCAACGGGTCGTCTTCGGGTGTATGGAACGTAACTTTCCCTGAGCGCTCCGTTTCCTCTTCGTTCAGGGTCACAAAACCACCCTCCGCGCTATACGCTGCCATGTACGACCCCGCCATTTCTCCAGCAATAACCTGGGATTTGACGTTGTCGTACACGGCTGCCTCTGCCTCCCCGAGTAAGACCCCTAACAGACCCTCATTTTGCCAATGAAAGGTCTCCAGAATCTTTCTGCATGTCGCGAGGTTTACCTCTCTGGTTGCCCTGACTACTGCTACATACTCGAGGAATGCGCTCCGATAGTGGTCCGTGATACCTGAATTTACAGCGAGGGTCGGCGGGCTGACTTGCCCTTTGTCGGCTCTGGTCGGTTTGGGCTTTGGAGTATGCGGTTCCCTGGGCTTCGGCCTGAGAAACCTCATAACCGCTGACTCTTGCCGCTCAGTTGGTGATGTGCGGCTGGTGCTCGGGAGCAGTGTGGTAAGGAAGGAGCCGATTGCTTTGAAACGGCTTTTGGACCGGTTACGGTCCTCCGGGCTGATGCTTGTGCCTTTTTCCTTCCTTTCTTTTTCAGCCGTTAATTTTTGCTGGGCCCTTTCAGCTCCGGTCATGGCGGTTGGGTTCATCGTGCTGCCTGTGTTATCTCTGGGGGCCTTGAGGAAACTTAGAGTTTCCCCCCTGTCCTCATAGACCACTACCTCGTGCTGTTCTGAGGCTTTTAGGCAGCCAAAACGGTCTGCGATGTCTCCTCTTGCTCCGCCAACCGCCATAGCGTCTATGCTGATCGTGCAGGATGTCATGCACGTATTTTCACCTGCTTCCCTAATCTTTTGGAGCAACGAGCTCGCCTGGGCAAATGGGGTTTCCGCTCTCCACTCGAATAGTGCGATTGTCTTTCCTTTGAATCGCACTAAACGGCACTTGTGAGCGGCGATCTCCACCTGCTGCAGCGCGGCGTACCTGCTTCCTTTGATGCTCGTTTTTGATGTGCTCCCTTTGATCAGGGCCGCTAGACCCGGTGAGATGGTAATTCGGGCTCCAGCGCGGCTTGATCCAATACAGAAACTTATGCCCAGCGTTTCTGATTCCCTGTTCATGAACAGGGCAACCCCTCGGAGTCTGATACCTGGGACTCCGTTTCTTCCACATGCCAGGAAGTGTGTTACTGGCATGTTGTTTGGCATTGTTGGTTGATCTGTTTCTGTAGTTGGTGCCGCTGACGCTGTCACTGGTGGTGATTGTGTGCTTGTGTCTTGTTGTGTAATTGTTGGTAACGGGTTTTGTGTGATTGGTGTTTGTCTTGTGTTTGTACTCTGTCGTGTTGTTGTGGGAGATAGGTGTTGTGTAATTTGTGTTGTGATTGCACTCAGCTGTGTTGTTGTGGGTAATGGACGTTGTGTACTTGGAGTTTGTGTTGTGTTTGTGGTGGGGGTACGGGTAGATGGTAGACGGACTCGACTTCGTGCGGGGGCATCTGATTTGTTCGGCCCCGCTGCGGTTACGGCAACTTTACTTGCGAATGCTAAGAATGGGGTCCTCGAAGCTGGTTTCTCCATGAAATTGTGGAGTGAGGATTGACTTAACTGGAGCCTTGTTTTTTGCTCCAGTTCCATTCTTTCAAGGCAAAACCTTGGGCATTCGAAGAGCAGGTGCCAAACTGTTTCCTCGCAGCTCTGGTCGCAGACGCACGAGGGACTGTTCTTGAGGTGGAAGCGGTGGAGATATGCTGCGAAGCCTCCGTGTCCTGTCAAGATTTGAGTATGGGCCGGTGTTAGGACTGTGTCCCTAAGGATTCTTTTAGCCGCTAGGACGTCTGGAAAGAACACCTTTGTTACCGCGCCTGTACTCGAGGACTCGTACCTCGCTTGCCACTTCTTTACAGTCCCCTCCCGTATCTTCCTTCTCACGTATGATACGGGGACTTTGTCATAGTCCGCTGTCTCCTTTGTTAGAGCTGCTTGCTTTGCCAGCTCATCTGCTCTCTCATTCCCGGCAGTTCCCACGTGGGCCTTGAGCCAGAACAGCCTCACTTTTCTTCCCTCCTCTCTGATTTCACTCAGGCAGCTTTTTATCTGGAGTGCCAGGTGGTGAGTAACAGAGGGGAGATCTTGAGTCACTCAGTATGCTTATGGAGGCCGCTCTAGACTCTTTAGCCAACCTGACAGCTCTAAAGAGTGCATACATTTCAGATTGGAAGACAGTGTTGTGAGGCTCCAGACCAAAAGTACTGGACATGGACTCCTTTCCTCCTTCCCACCAAGTTAGGGCAGCTCCGACTTTTCCCTCTATCTTGCTGCCGTCGGTGTAGATTTGGGGGCCGGTAACTCGGTGAGTCTCTAAAGTTTCGGTAGTCCAGTCTTCCAGGCGTGCGTACTCTGTTGTTATGAGTTGCGCTGGATGAGGGTGACTTAAAAAGTTTATATTCCGCTCCAGCTCGCGGCCTGGTGGTAGGAACTCTCGGGAATGGCCCTTCTTGATCTTGTAGAGGGTCGCCGCTTCAATCACCCGGAGGTCTAATGGGAGTTGACCTGACAGGACCAGTGCCGATGTCAGAGACACCGTGCGGTATGCTTTGCAGATCTTCTGCGCGAAACCTCGCTGTAGCGAGTCAAACTGATTTCGTGTCATCAGTTTCTCAGCTGCCGGTGCCCATGCACTCGCTGCATACATCACGATAGGCTCTATCACCGACACGTAAATCGTCCTGATTATCTCTCTATTGAGGCCCCACGTCACCTTCGCTGCACATGCTAGTTGCTTGTAAATGTCCGTAGCCTTTTTACAGGTCGCGGACACGTGTGCATTAAAAGTGAGTTTAGCGTCAATAATGAGACCTAGCAGCTTTATCTCTGGGACTAAGCCCAGCCTTGTGCCCGACATGTGGAGAACTGGGTCGTCGTATTTCAGCTTTTTCGTTAACACCATCGCATTGGTCTTATGCGCGGCGAAACGCAGCTTATTTCGGGCGCCCCACTTCGACACTATGTCCAGCGTCTCATTGGCTTTCTGCTGCAGGGGACCGGTCTCATGGTCCGAGAATACCAGGACGACGTCGTCTGCGAAGGCTTGGCAATATACCCCCAAACTAGCCAATTTGTGAAGGAGTGAATCTAGGATCAGGTTCCAGAACGTCGGACCGCCAATCGAGCCTTGGACGCATCCTTTGCTGGTTCCCTTCTCACTAGTCGCTCTGGCGTAGTTGACTTTGACGTAGCGGTCCTCCAGGTATGAAGCGACGAGAGTGTACAAATTTTTGGGACATTTTTTGGCTACCATCTGTTTTTTTAATGCAGGCCACCATGCGTTGTCGAAGGCCCCCTCTATGTCCAATGATACCAAAAGCACAATCTTCTTTGCTTTGATTTCGGCACGTATGTGCCCCATTAGGTCATAGAGGGCGTCCTCGGTACCACGCTGTGGCATGAACCCGTACTGGCTTTTGTGAAGCGTTGGATAGAAGTGCCACTGGAGTCTGCCTACAAGGAGTTTTTCCACGATTTTCCCGAGGACCGATAGGAGACCTATTGGCCGGTACGACTTTGGGCTGGTGTAGTCGTCCTTACCTGGCTTGCGAAGGATGCACACGTGGGCGACCTTCCACTGCCTCGGAAAGTGCGACAGCGACAGACATCTGTTTGCTATCGCCAAGAACACTTCCCTGTCGCAGTTTATTGCCGCTGTGCAGATGTCCGCCGTTAATCCATCAGGGCCGGGGGCCTTCTTAGGATTTTGGTCTTGCAGGACCTTTTCCAGTTCTGTGGTGGTAAAGGGTGGATCGTCGGCGGACAATCCCTTTGGATTTTCCTCCCTCGCAAGTTGTCTCAGTGCATTGTGGTACGGTCTTTCGCCATCTGTCGAGTCATCTGGGTAAAAGGTTTTTGCCAGTAGGTCCGCGGATTGCTGCGGACTAAGGGTTTCACCTGCGGTATTTCTCAGGAGAGTGTTTTCCTGCCTTCTGGCTGTCTTCCTTAGTACCCTGTAGATGCCGTCCCACATGCTCTCTCGGTCCTGCCTTGTACAGAACTCCCTCCAGCTTGCAGTGGCAGCTTCGGTCGCTGCTAAGGTGTACTTGTTTTTTGCTGTGACGTAAATTTCTATAGTGTATTCCCTTCGGTGGGCGGCTGCGTTCCGAATCCTTCTCTTTTTCCTCACTGCGTCCTTCTTGAGAAGGTCTAAGGTGGAATTCCACCAAGGGGGCTTTGCACTGTATTTAGGGGATCCTAGCTTTGGAATCGCCTCATCACACGAGCTATGGATGGCGCTCGTGTATTCCTCGAGGATATGTTCCAGATCTTCCGGGCCCAGGGCATTCGAGATCCTGACCTTTGTTATTTCTTTTTCGGTCAGGTTGGCCTTGAGATGCGAGCCGAAATCCGACCACTTTGCCTTCCTCGTGTTATAGATGCGCGTCGAGACTGGTCTTAGAGGTTCTAAGGCTTTCTCCAAGCGCATCGAGAAAGTGATTGCATTGTGGTCGGATGAGGTCAAACCTCTTTCAACTCGCCACTCCTCCATTTTACCCAGCAGCGACAGACTGCATGCAGTCACATCTACTATGCTCGTGCACCACCTGTCGCCCCTGTAAATCTCGAAAGTTGGTGTTTGACCCGAGTTTAGAATCTGGAAATCCTGTTCGTGGAGGAAGGAACAGTACTCGGCCCCCCGATGGTTTTCGGACACGCTGCCCCACCATTGGCTCCAGGCATTTACGTCACCTCCCACCAAAATATTGTTTGTGTGTAGTTTGTGTGTTGTGTGTTGTAGTGCGGAAAGGTATGGGTGTAATTCTTGGTCTCCCTCAAAATAGACCGATAGCACTCCAATACTAAGCTGACCCACCTTCAGCAGAACGGCCACAATGTTCTCAGTTACAATTTGGGGGTCATGGATGACTTCCAAACTGCTCCCGAAGATCACTATTGCCGCCTTCACTGGTTTTTGGCGGTTGAGGCTGCACTGGATGACTTGTGTGCCAGGACTCTGTTTCATTACACCTGTTCTCCCCACGTAAGGTTCTTGAACAAGAGCAACAGAAATTCCCTTTGCCTGAGCTGTCAGATGGAGTTCATCTGTGGCCAGCTTGGAGCGCTGGAGATTGACTTGGATAAACTTCAATCTCGCTGTCGATCTATGTGCATTTTGAGAGGGACCTTGTTGGTGGTTATCATGCGGGTCGCCCTTAGCAATAGGAAACGCGCGATCGCGCTATTCCATCCCATTTTTGGCGTTCCTGGCAGTCTTCGCTGAACGCGGTGTGTGCCAGGTCGCTTCCTTTTTTCTGTGCCCCCTTGCAGTTAATACACGTGGGCTCCTTGCCTTCGGCTCTGTTCTTACAGTCCCTGCCGTCATGCGCACCGCTGCAAAAGAAGCACGACTCCTTTGCCGCCCCGCATATAGACCTGTTGTGTCCGTATCCGAGGCATTTTGTGCACTGAACGAGTGGGGACTGATCAACGACAGAGCACCGCTTGATGCCCACGTGTACTCTCCGGGCTTGGGTGAGGGATAGCCACATCTTCGGAGAAAGTTCCAACACCGGGTGGCACTCGTGGGGATTTCTCGCGCGCTTCCTGTATCGCACCCTAGCCGTCTGCTCACCCACAGCGACGTCTTGCAGAAGATGTTTATTCTGCGCTAATAGGAGATCAACGATCTCCCCGTCACCGTAGCTGGACAGCACGCCCTTAATGCAGACTAAGGGGTTTTGGGGCTTTGACTCCTGGACCTTGAGCCCTCCGTTCTTCTTGAATTGGTCTTTGACCAGATTCAAGTCGGCTTTGCTGGCACACCTCAGGACTACCTTCTGGTTTCGGGCTTTCCTGACGGCGTCTACCTTGGCTCCGGTCGTTTTAAGGTCCAGGGCAGTCCTGATCCTCTCGATAACGTTATCCCCCGTGTGTTTGGGGTCCGTCGACGAGATGATAAGGGTATGGTTTGGCTGTAGTTGGTTTGGCTTAGAGGGGGGTTTCGGTGTACTAGCCACCTGAGCAAAGGTTCTTGGGCCTTGTGCTTGTTGTGGTAGTCTATCCACTTTGCCCAAGTCTGCTACCCCTTTCTCTATGTTTTGGAGGTGCTTCTTGACCTCCACAACAGCCAGTTCAGCGTCCAGGTTTGGAGCTGCAGTAATCTGGGTGGGGGGTTCCTTATCCCGCAGGACTCGGATATCCGCCGAAACCAGGTCCAACCTTTCCGCAATTGGTTTGAGTTGTGACTTAAGGTCAGGTGTCTGTGTTGGTGGTAGGGGGGGTGAAGGTTTAATTAAGACTTCTTTTATTCGCGCCTTTACTATCTCCATCTCCTCATCAAACCGGGTTTTAGTTAAAATGTCTTCGGACGCCTGACTTAGATCTATTACTGGCTGGATGGGGTCAGGCTTCAGCTTCTCCATTTCTTTTCGGAGCACGTCCAGCTGGTTTGAAATGCTGGAAACCAATGACTCCAGGCGCGACAATCCCCCACTCAAGAGCTCCCCTTTGGGATCCCCAGGTGTCTTCACTATATCTTGCCTGGTCTGTTCGTGCTCCTTGGAGTTCTTGATGCTGGCCAGCTTGACTTCTTCCCTGACCTCCTTTAGACTCTTAAAAGCTTCAAGAGTCTCGTGGCCCAGCCAGTCGCGGATACCCTTAGCCTCTTTCTTAGTGTCAGTCAGGTCGGTTCGCATGAGCGAGAGTTCTGTTTTCAACGTCATAACGTCTCGAGTGTGAGCCCTCTCGACCCGCACGAGCTCTTGTGCATGTCGAGAGCGCTCCTTCTCGAGGTTATATTTATGACGGCTCCGCGAGTCCGCCAAAGACAGTACG